>JAJIBD010012227.1:0-55273 GCA_021461705.1 Cryptotis parvus
CCGGGTTCGATCCCGGCATCCCATATGGTCCCCTGAGCACCGCCAGGAGTAATTCCTGAGTGCAGAGCCAGGAGTAACCCCTGAGCATTGCTGGGTGTGACCCAAAAAGCAAAAAAAAAAAAATAAATAAATAAATAAATAAATAAAATTGGGCAAAAAAAAAAGGAAGAAACAGCAACACTAGAAAAACAGGATTATTTGGGATATAGAGAGATTAAGGCAGGGTTAAGGTGTTGCCTTACATGCGGCTCCCCAGCTTTGCATAGGGGCCCTTGGACCCTGCCAGAAGCAACCTGAGCACTGCTGGGTGTGGCTCTAAAATAAGAAGAAGGGGCCAAGCGATAGCACAGCAGGTAGGGCATTTGCCTCGCATGCAGCCAGTCCAGGTTTGATCCCCAGCATCCCCTATGGTTCCCCAAGCACCACCAGGAGTAACTCCTGAGTGCAGAGCCAGAAGTAAACCCTAAGCATTGCCGGGTGTGACCCAAAAAGAAAAAAAAAAGAGAGAAAAGAAAAAGAAACAAAGAGTTAGAAGAATATATTGGCTGTTAGTTTCCAGCAAAGCTATTTAGTCTTCCCTGATTTTTTTCCCTATGGGCCACAGCCAGTGATGCTCAGGGCTTACTCCTGGCTCTGCTCAGGAAATGCTCCTTGTAGTGTAGTGCTTAGGGAACTGTATGGGACGCTGGAGACAGAACCCGGGTCTGCCACATGCAAGGTGAGTGCCCTACCTTTGTACTCTCTCCAGCTCCTGATTTTTTTTTTTTTTTTTTTTTTTTTTTTGGCTTACGCCCGGCGATGCTCAGGGGTTACTCCGGGCTCTGCACTCAGGAATTACTCCTGCCGGTGCTCGGGGGACCATATGGGATGGGGGGAGTCAAGCCTGATACAACCATGTGTGAGGCTTCAGGCCCTCCAGTTCCCTGTTTAAAAAATGCACTGAATTATTGTATAAGACATATTTCATTTAAAAGTGTGTGTATATATACTTATATTATATATGTACTATATAATACATATAATAAAGCCTCCCGACTTTGCATTTGAGCAATAGAACTGGATTTTTATGCTAGCTACTGCAGTAAGAAGGGGCTGAAAGGATGCAGCCAGTTCCATAGACTGAGTGCAGCCTTTGCCTACAGGAAGCCTGGGTTCTGCCCCTGGCAGTGCAGAGTCACCCACGGATCACCAAGAGAGACCCCCCAGATCCAAGCTGAGAGTAGCCCCCGAGCATGTCAGGTGTGGCCCCAAACCCAAAAAGTAGGTGGGGCCGGAGAGATACTATGGCGGACGGAGCCCTTGTTTTTGCACACACCCGGCCCATTTGATCCCTGGCACCTCATGCGATCCTGAGCACAGATCCAGGAGAAAGCCCTGAGCACCACCAGGTGTGGCCCAAAACCAAACAATAAATAAATATAGGAAGAGGTTGGGGACCCAATTCAATTTTTTTTATTTTGCTTTGCTTTGCTTTTTGGGGTCACACCCAGCATGCTCAGGGGTTACTTCTAGCTCTATGCTCAGGGTTACTCCTGGCTCTGTGCTCAGGAATTACTCCTGGCACTGTGTTGGGGACCATATGCGATGCCAAGGATTGAACTCGGGTTGGCCGCATGCAAGGCAAATGCCCTACCTGCTGGACTCTCACTCCAGCCCAATTTTTTTTTTGAAAAGAAGGAGTTTTGCTGGTGGCCCCGCCCAGGAGCTGCCCGGGGGCCATCGGCCATAACATGAAGCGGCTGGGGAGGCTGGAACTCGGCTTGCCCCGGGCCCAGCTGAAGAGGGGACCCCCAGGAGGGCAGATGGGTTTTGGGAATGGGCCCGTCGCCTCTGGGGGTCCCGGAAGCAGCCGGATGAGACTCGTCCATCACACTACCCACCATTTTCGCTGTCCGGACCCTGGGAAACTGCCTCACGACCAGATCAACAGAGCAAAACCAGTTTGAGCCCAGTGCGCGCGCATAGCGGCCGCATGGTCCAATAAAATAGTGGAAACAGTAATGTCTTTTAATGCACTGAATTCCACGAAGAGCAGGAAAGTTTGGCGGGAGGGAGAGATAAAGAGGAGAGAAATGACATACAGAACCCACCAAGTAGTTGAGGTGTGGGGGGGGGAGGGAGGTGGGGACATTGGTGATGGGAGATGGGCAAGGGTGGAGGGGATGGGTGTTGGAACACTGTAGAACCAAAACTCTACATGAGCATCTTGCAATTGTATGTCTAAAATGGTGTAACAATATTTGGGGGGGGGAAAAATAATAAAATAAAATAAAATAGGAAAAAAAAAGAAAACATAGGAACATAATAATTATGTGGCACGTATGAGGAGCAAAATTAAGATTTTTAGAAATAAATCTCAATAAATTTTTAAATGATTAAAAAAAATAAAAGAAAAGAAGGAGTTTTGGGGCCTGATTGATAGCACAGTGGGTAGGGCATTTTTGCCTTGCAAGCAGCCGAACCTCGGATTCAATCCCGGCATCCCATGTAGTCCCGAGCAGTGCCAGGAGTAATTCCTGAGCAAAGAGCCAGGAGTAACCCCCTGAGCATCTCTGGGTGTGACCCAAAAAGCAAATAAATAAATAAATAAACGAACGAACAAAGGAACGAATGAATGAATGAATGAATGAAATAAAAGAGGGGTGCTGGAGCGATAGTCCAGCGGGTAGGGCGTTTGCCTTGCACCACGGCCAACCCGGGTTCGATCTCCAGCATCCCATATGGTCCCCTGAGCACCGCCAGGAGTAATTCCTGAGTGCAGAGCCAGGAGTAACCCTGAGTATCGCTGGGTGTGACCCAAAAAGCAATAAACAAACAAACAAATAATAAATAAATGAACTAACAAATGGATAAATAAAGATAAAATAAACAAACAAGTAAATAAATAAGATAAATAAATAAATGAATGAATAAATAAAGAAAAGGAAGGGGTAGAAAGGCTGAGAGACTGCTGGAGGGATAGTGCAGTGAATGGGCTGTTGCCTGGCAGCTGCTGAGTCCAGTTCAATCCCCAGCACCGCCTGGGCTCCCCACCAGGAGTGATCCCTAACCACAGAGCAAGGATTTGGCTCTGAGCAACACCACACGTGACTCCCAAAGACACTATTTTTTGGCTTTTTTTTGGGGGTTACACCCAGCAATGCTTAGGGGTTACTCCTGGCTCTGCACTCAGGAATTACTCCTGGCGGTGCATGGGGGACCATATGGAATGCTGGGGATCGAACCCGGGTCGGCCGCGTGCAAGGCAAATGCCCTTCCTGCTGTGCTATCGCTCTGGCCCCCCCATAATTTTTTTTTTACTTTTTTTTTGCTTTGGGGACACACCTGGCAGTGCTTAGGGTTGACTCCTGGTTCTGCGTTCAGGGATCACTCCTGGAAAGCTTGGGGAACTATATAGGGTTCTGGGGATCAAACCAGGTTGGCTGCATTCAAGGGAAATGACCAACCTTCTGTACTCTCTCTCCAGCTCATTCTTTTGCTCCGTGGTTGTTTTGTTTTGCCTTTTGATTTGCTTGTTTTGTGTTGGGATCACACCTGGCAATGCTCAGGGTTACTCCTGGCTCTGCCCTCAGGATTACTCCTGGGGACCATATGGGATGCTGGTGATGAAATCTGGCGTGGCCATGTGTGGGCAAGCACCACACGTGCTGTTTCTCTCATGCCCAGATCATTGCTTTCTTTTGGGGGGAGGGGGAAGCACACCCAGCAGTGTTCAGGGGTTATGCTCTGCTCTCAGTGATCACTCGTGGTGGGCTCAGGAAGCCATATTGGGTTCGGGGATTGGACAGGTTGGCCACAAACAAGGCAAGCACCTACCCACTGTGCTATGGCTCCAGCCCTCTCCAGCTCATTCTGATTGTGGTGAAAATGATACAATCATATGTCCAATAAGACCAACTAACCCTAAGCACAAGAAACATGAAGAGGGCCAGAGAAAGGTACTCGGTAAGGGGCTTGGGGGCTAGAGTGATATTATATCAAGTGAGGTGCTTGCTTTGCACTTGCCTGACCTGACTTTGATCCCTGGTGCCAGACAGAGGTCTCCTAAGGGACCTGCAAAATGACCTGCAGAAGTAAAAAGAGGGGCCGGAGTGATAGTACAGTGGGTAGGGCACTTGCCTGGCACACAGCAGACCTGGGTTCAATCCCTGGCATCCCATATGGTCCCCCAAGCACTGCTAGGAATAAATTCTGAGTGTAAAGCCCAGGAGTAACCCCTGAGTGTTGCAGGGTGTGACCCAAAAAGGAAAAAAAGTCTCTAAGCATAGAGCCAGGAGTAAGCCTTGAGCATCTCTGGATGTGGCCAGCCCCACCCCAGAAATACAAGCATCATAACCTGCCTTAATCACTGCTGAACTTGAGAGAAGGAAAGACAAAGAGAAACCTAAGGAACAACCAGAGGGGAAGGTACTTTGTGTTCAGAGGGAGGAGAGAAGTATATCTCGTCCCAATACTGTGCGCCAGACCAGCTGAGCAATGTCTTCAAAGTCCTAAAGGATAAAAGTGGTTAGCCTGGAGTTCAGTGGAGATACCTTTCAAAATGAAGATGAAGTGAAGATACGTTCAGACACTCGAATGCTGAAGGAATTCACCACTAGCCGACCTGCATTAGAAGTCATTTTAAAATTCTTTCAAGCAGAAGAAAAATGATACCAGATGGAAATCTCCATCCACACAAAGGAACAAAGATAGGGGGAATGGTAAATTGTGGGTAAATAGGAAAGGCCTTTCTTGTCTTTCAATGTTTGCTTCTTAGGGTAGAGCAATAGTGCAGCGAGTAGGGTGTGAGTAGGGTGCTTGCAGCAGCTGATCAGGGTTTGATCCCCAGCACCCCTTATGGTTCCGAGCCTGCCGAGAATGATCCCTGAGTGCGGAGCCAACAATAACCCCTGAGCATAGCCTGGTGTGCATAGCCTGGGACCAAAAACATAAAGATAAATTTAAGTAAAAGAGTGTTACGGGTTGGAGCGACTGCTCAAGGGGCTGAGCTCTGCGTGCTGGAGGCCAGGGTTTAACCCGGCACAACAGGCTTCCCTGAGCACAGCCCAGAGGGACCCCCAAGCACAGGGCCAGAAGCAATTGCAGGTGTGACCCCAAAGTTTTTTAAAGTTATAATGTTTTTTCTAGTCCAGAGGACCAGTAGAGCTTCCGAAGAGGAAAGGGGAGAAATGCAGTCAGATGGCAGGGGCCGCAGGTGGCGCCCCTCCAGCAAACAGCAAAACCGGGTCCCTCTGCCCGCCCGGAGGGGCGGGGGCCCAGTCTCCAGGAGCTGACACAGAAAGGACAGCGGGGAGCTTCCTCCCCTGACACCTTCTGGCAGCAAATCCAGCCTATTTTTAACTCAGGCCTTGGCTTAAGTGCTTCTGGCTGCAAGAGAACCTGCAGCCTCTGAGCCCCCAGTGGCCACAGTCTCCCTGGCTTCCCGGCTCTCCCAGATAACCAAGGTGCTTCGCCCACCTCACCTGCAGCTCCAAGGCCGGTTCTCTAAGAGGCTCAATCCCTGCTAAGGTGAGAAGCTCCTGCGTGAGGAGAAAATACGCGTGTGACCTCTAGGGGGCGCCGTGGGAACGTGAAGGGCAGGGCAGGGCCAGGCCAGGGAGGCGCGGGCTCCTGGCGGGTGTGCGTGCATAAAGGCGCACTGTGCCGGGAGGGCGAGCTTTGCGGCGAGTAGGAATGTTTCTGTAGCTGCTTATGCTATGAAACATAAACACACAGCACAGGCCCTCGGGGGCGCACCGCCCCCTCTGCCTGGCCGTCGTCCCTGCGTGGCCTCCTGGCCCACACCCGCGCCCAGGCGGGCACTGAGCCAACCATCCCTCAAGCCTCTGCCTCTCCCAAAACCGTCCCACGTGCCTCCCACAGAGTGCCAATGGCCCTTTTATTCTGGGCTGTGTGGCGAGGCACGGTAGCTGGCCCAGAGGAGTTAGGGGAGAGTCCTGAGGTTCCTTGGGGGGGTCTGGCTTGGGGTCTTGGGAGAACATCCGTGTCCTCAACGTCAGGGGATAGAGGGGTGCTGAGTCCTACCTCCATGCCCAGGATTCATACAGGGTAGTGCTGGTGCGCAGAGAGACAGAGGTGACAGCTGCGAGACAGGACAGTGTGGAGAGTGCCCGTCACTCAGGACCACACCAGACTCAGCACGGGGGGCATCCCTCACTTTGGTTGTTTGTTTGTTTTTTGCTTTTTAGGTCACACCCAGCAATACTCAGGGGTTACTCCTGGCGGTGCTCAGGGGACCATATGGGATGCCGGGGATAGAACCCGGGTCGGCTCTCTCTCTCTCTCTTTCTCTCTTTCTCTCTTTCTCTCTTTCTTTCTTTCTTTCTTTCTTTCTTTCTTTCTTTCTTTCTTTCTTTCTTTCTTTCTTCCTTTCTTTCTTTCTTTCTTTCTTTCTCTCTTTCTCTCTCTCTTTCTTTCTCTCTTTCTTTCTTTCTTTCTTTCTTTCTTTCTTTCTTTCTTTCTTTCTTTCTTTCTTTCTTTCTTTCTTTCTTTCTTTCTTTCTTTCTTTCTTTCTTTCTTTCTTCCTTCCTTCCTTCCTTCCCTTCCTTCTTTTCCTCCCTGTTCTTTCTTTTTTTTTTTTTTCTTTCTATTTTTTTTGGGGCCACACCTGGTGATGCTCAGGGGTTACTCCTGGCTCTGCATTCAGGAATTACTACTGGCAGTACTTGGGGACCATATGGGATGCCGGGGATTGAATCTAGGTTGGCCACACTCAAGGCAAACACTCTCCCTGCTGTGCTATCGCGCTGGCTCCCTCCATGATCTTTCAGTCTTATGCAACTGGGAGTGATGGAAGCCGCAGAGCCGCATGTATTAAGGTGAGACCTGAGTATCCTCTGACCAGTTCCAGCCCAGCGGGGACAGTTCAGGGACCCCAGGTTACTTGAGCTGTGCTCTCCCAGATCCCAGGCTGGTCCATCCAGCCTTTTATGGCCGTACTTGGTGGCTGCCCTGTAATTACTGGGAGCCAGACGCGGGGGAAAGTCAGGGTTTGGCACTGGCCCTGGGTGGGGGTGCCTGCCGGCCTGTCCAGAGGCCCGCCTCCCTCCCATCTCAGAGCCCCGCCAGCTGCAGCTCCTGGCTGAGGCCGTCCCTCCTGCTCTGGGTGGGCCCAGAAACTCGGGACAAGCCTTTGGACACCCCCCCCCAGCCTCCCACTCCCAGCTGTCCTCTGGCTTCTGAGCTTCTGCATCCCTTGCACTTCCCCTGTGTCCCTTGGCCCAGCCCTTGCTCCCAGCCCTTCTCTCCAATCCATACTCCTGGTCCTGACTCATTTCCGTCCCGATCCATGCTGCTGCTCTGTACAGCCCTTGTGCCCCGTCCCCATCACTTGGCCCTTCCCACTTGCCAGCTGGATGAACCAAGGGAGGCCTGGGGCTGAGGAACTAAGCGGGATGGCGCGGACAGAGTCCGCACTCTCCCCCGAAACCTCCGCGCGAGGCCCTGAGGGATGGAGAGAAGACAGGGGGGGGAGGAATCGTGGGCCGGGTTGGAGCGGGGCGGGCTGGGGGCCACCTAGCAGCGCAGCACCTGCTCCCCTCAAGGGTCCATAACCAGGGTACAGGCTGCCAGCTCCGCTGGGTTGCCAACAGCTGCCCAAGCCCACAACCAGGCCCAAGGAATTGATCACCCATTGGGCAAGGCACCAGGGCCATTGCCGCATCCGGGTGGGTTGGTCATCGTAGCTGTTGTTTTGGCCCTGGGGAGGCAGAGATGGGAGGGTCCTCGCACAGGTTCTCATCTATTTGTGTCTTGGGGCCCCCGAGAGAGGACCCTGGGAATTCCAGTGTGTGCAGATGTGCCCCTCTTGCTAACATCTGGTCAAACAGGGAAGACTGAGACCCTGCTCAAGGGCTCAAGCTGGGGGTGCCCATCCCCCAACCTCAGCTGGACAGCAGCCGCTGGGGTGCGGCCTTGGGAAGCCCCTCTGAGCCTGCTGCTGGTGCTCTCTCTCCCCCATCCAGATCTTGCTCTGTCCCTCAAGGAGTGTTTGCTGGGTTGTCTACACAGGTGCATGGACACACACGCTTGCCTTTCACCATGGTGCACGGCACGGGCTTGTGGGGAGTGGGGGAGGGGTCCTGCTTCCCAGCCCTGCTGCTCACAGCCCCTTGTTGGCGAGCCCACGCACACAGTGCAGCCCGGAGTCCCTCAAGGAGGGTGCACAGAGGGTCACACATATGCACGCAGCGCCGCACACACTCACACACACGCACACGGTGTCCCTGGGTTGGACGCTCAGATGCACAGCTGGAGAGTGGAGTCGCCATGGAGGACTTCAACTCCCATCCTTCTGCCACCTTGCCCTTCTCACCTTGATTTGTTGTTTTAGTTTTTTTTGCTCTTTGGGTCACACCGGAGATGCTCAAGGGTTACTCCTGGCTCTTCGATCAGGAATTACTCCTGGCAGTGCTCGGAGGACCACATGGGATGCCGGGTATTGAACCCGGGGAGGCTGCGAGCAAGGCAAATGCCCTACCCCTGTTCTATGGCTCCAGCCCCCTTCTCACCTCTTGTCTGTCCCTACCTGCCACTGGGGCCTGCTCCTCAGTGCTTGGCCAGAAAACCGTTGGGGACACAAGGCAGCGGTCACTGGTCTCTGTCTAGGAGAGTGCTGAACTCTCACCCCTGACCTGTACATGTCCGGGGAATGACAGTCTTGGCAGAGGGGGCTCCAGACAGGACCCCAACTCCTCAAGCCCCCAGGTATCTTTGTTTTTGTTTTTGTTTTGTTTTTTTTTTTTTTTTTTTTGCTTTTTGAGTCACACCCGGCAATGCTCAGAGGTTTCTCCTGGCTCTGCACTCAGGAATCACTCCTGGCGGTGCTCGGGGACCATGTGGGATGCCGAGGATTGAACTTCGGGTCAACCACGTGCAAGGCAAACGCCCTACCCGCTGTGCTATCACTCCGGCCCCCACCAAACTATTTTTTAAAAGAGGTTCCTGCGAGGCCAGAGCTATAAGACAATGGGTAGGGTGTTTGCCTTGTGCAGCTGACACCAGGTCAATTTCCGACACCTCTTGTGTCCCTGAGCATTGCCTGGAGTAATTTCTTTTTTTTTTTTTTCTTTTTTGGGTCACACCCAGCAATGCTCAGGGGGTTTCTCCTGGCTCTGCACTCAGGAATTACTCCTGGCGGTGCTCGGGGGACCATATGGGATGCCGGGATCAAACCAGTCGGCATGGGCTGGCCACGTGCAAGGCAAACGCCCCACCCGCTGGGCTATCGCTCCGGCCCTCGGGTGCCCTTAGACACCACACTGCACCTCAGGTGCCCTTAGACACCTGACTGCATCTAGGGTGCCCTTAGACACTCACTACTTCTTAGTGTCCCATATTCCTCTAGTCCAAAGAAACCTTTAGACTAAGCTTTGTTTTGTGATTTCGTGAAAATGCTCAGGGATTACTCCTGGCCCTGCACTCACATGTTACTCCTGGTGGTGCTGAAGATTGAACTAGCATGGCTGCATGCAGCCAAGCGCCTTACCCACTGTACTATCACTCTGGCCCCTTGAGAACAAAAATTTTAACCAGAAGCATATTCCTCTTGCCAAAGAAAAATAACCATGTTGGGGAGCATTTATTTCTTATATGTCGTATGGAATTCTGTTACCATGAAGAAATTATTTCAGTCTGCATTTCTATTTATTTAAGGGTGGATGGGATTTGGGACCACACCCAAGAATGCGGCGGGGCTATTCCTGGCTCTGTGCTCAGGAGTGCCCCTGGTGGTGGTTGGGAAACCACACGCAGTGCTAAGGATTGACACGAGGCCAACCGGAGTTTGGGCAGACAGTGCCCAACCCTTCTTTTATCTCTCAGGCTCTACAGAAAGACTTTTTTTCTTCCTTGAGAACAAACAGGGATGGCCGGAGCGATAGTAATCAGGGAGGGCGTTTTCCTTGACTGCGGCTGACCCGGGATGGATCCCCCGCATCCCATATGGTCCCCGAGCACCACCAGGAGTAATTCCTGAGTGCAGAGCCAGGAGTGACCCCTGAGCATCGTCGGGTGTGACCCAAAAAGAACAAATGTGTGGGGCCAAAGCGTTAGTTCCGTGGGTTGGACATTGGCCTTGTTTGTGGCTGACCGGGTTCCATCTCTGGCATGTTCCCCAAGCACAGACAGGAGTAATTCCTGAGAGCCAGGAGTAAATCCCGAGCATTGCCGGGTGTGACCCAAAAAAAAAAAGAAGAAGAACAAATGTGAGGGCAGAGAGATAGTACAGCGCTAGGGCGCTTGCCTTGCTGACTCTGAGCTCATCAGGAGTGATGTAAGCTCTGAGCATCACTGAGTGTGTAGGGAACAAAAGATCACATGCAGGGGCAAAGCCATAGCGCCGCTGGCAGGGCACTTCCCTTCCTGTGGCCAACCAGTTTTGACCCCCAGCAATCCATATGGTCCTCCAAGCCTGAGTGCAGAACCAGGAGTAAGCCCTGAATGCTACTGGGTGTACCCCCAAAAAAAGTAGAAAAACATGGATCGGTGGATGATTTTTTTTTTGGGGGTCACATCTGTCAATACTCGGGGTTACTCCTGGCTCTGCACTCAGGAATTACTCCTGGCAGTGCTCAGGAAACCATATGGGATGCCGGGGATCAGCGGTTGGCTGCGTGCAAAACAAACCAAGGGTGGGCCACCCCTATGCTGTCACTCCGGGCCCCTGGGAGATCATATTGTGGGCAGAGGGCTTGACTTTCAGCAGCCAGCTGGGGTTCGATCGCTGGCACCCCATGTGATCTCCCAAGCACTGCCAGGAGTGGTCCTGAGCACAGAGCCAGGAGTAAGTCCTAAGCACTGCAGAGTGTGGCCCCAAACCAAAGATATAATAATGACTTGAGGGAGGGAGCAGCTCCCAAGCCTTCTCACTGGGGGCCGTGGCCTGCCCCTGGTCTGTGGGGGCCGTGGCCTGTCCCTGGTCTGTGGGGGCCGTGGCCTGCCCCCTGGTCTGTGGGGGCCGTGGCCTGCCCCCTGGTCTGTGGGGGCCGTGGCCTGTCCCCTGGTCTGTGGGGGCCGTGGCCTGTCCCCTGGTCTGTGGGGGCCGTGGCCTGTCCCCTGGTCTGTGGGGGCCGTGGCCTGTCCCCTGGTCTGTGGGGGCCGTGGCCTGCCCCCTGGTCTGTGGGGGCCGTGGCCTGTCCCCTGGTCTGTGGGGGCCGTGGCCTGTCCCCTGGTCTGTGGGGGCCGTGGCCTGTCCCCTGGTCTGTGGGGACCGTGGCCTGTCCCCTGGTCTGTGTGGGGGCCGTGGCCTGTCCCTGGTCTGTGGGGGCCATGGCCTGTCCCCTGGTCTGTGGGGGCCGTGGCCTGTCCCTGGTCTGTGGGGACCGTGGCCTGTCCCCTGGTCTGTGGGGGCCGTGGCCTGTCCCCTGGTCTGTGGGGGCCGTGGCCTGTCCCTGGTCTGTGGGGACCGTGGCCTGTCCCCTGGTCTGTGTGGGGGCCGTGGCCTGTCCCCTGGTCTGTGGGGACCGTGGCCTGTCCCCTGGTCTGTAGGGGCCGTGGCCTGTCCCCTGGTCTGTGGGGGCCGTGGCCTGTCCCCTGGTCTGTGTGGGGGCCGTGGCCTGTCCCTGGTCTGTGTGGGGGCCGTGGCCTGTCCCCTGGTCTGTGGGGGCCGTGGCCTGTCCCCTGGTCTGTGTGGGGGCCGTGGCCTGTCCCTTGGTCTGTGGGGGCCGTGGCCTGTCCCTGGTCTGTGTGGGGGCCGTGGCCTGTCCCCTGGTCTGTGTGGGGGGCCATGGCCTGTCCCCTGGTCTGTGGGGCCGTGGCCTGTCCCCTGGTCTGTGGGGGCCGTGGCCTGTCCCCTGGTCTGTGTGGGGGCTGTGGCCTGTCCCCTGGTCTGTGGGGGCCGTGGCCTGTCCCTTGGTCTGTGGGGACCGTGGCCTGTCCCCTGGTCTGTGGGGGCCGTGGCCTGTCCCCTGGTCTGTGTGGGGGCGTGGCCTGTCCCCTGGTCTGTGGGGGCCGTGGCCTGTCCCTTGGTCTGTGGGGACCGTGGCCTGTCCCCTGGTCTGTAAGGGGCCGTGGCCTGTCCCCTGGTCTGTGGGGCCGTGGCCTGTCCCTGGTCTGTGGGGGCCGTGGCCTGTCCCCTGGTCTGTGGGGGCCGTGGCCTGTCCCCTGGTCTGTGTGGGGGCCGTGGCCTGTCCCCTGGTCTGTGGGGGCCGTGGCCTGTCCCTGGTCTGTGGGGGCCGTGGCCTGTCCCTTGGTCTGTGGGGACCGTGGCCTGTCCCCTGGTCTGTGGGGGCCGTGGCCTGTCCCTGGTCTGTGTGGGGGCCATGGCCTGTCCCCTGGTCTGTGGGGACCGTGGCCTGTCCCTGGTCTGTGGGGGCCGTGGCCTGTCCCCTGGTCTGTGGGGGCCGTGGCCTGTCCCCTGGTCTGTGGGGGCCGTGGCCTGTCCCCTGGTCTGTGTGGGGGCCGTGGCCTGTCCCCTGGTCTGTGTGGGGGCCGTGGCCTGTCCCCTGCTCCCTTCGCTTTTCCTCCTCCCCTTGCTCTCCATCTCCCTCTCTGGGCCCCTCCTGTCCCCACTCTGACTCCCCATGTTTACGAGCAGCGCAGAGGGACAAGGCTTTGTGCTTGCCACTAAGGGCCGGTCCTCTGCTACAGGCCCCAGAGATAAACTCACCAAGGACTCCCCACCCCAGCGCCAATTAGAGGCGTTTCATGGGACCGAGTCACAAGGTGCACAGCAACGCCATACAGATAAGGTCCGTCCCTGGGGACAGGGGGTGAGGTGAGCTGGGCCGCTCTGGCCTGGTCCGGCCCACAGGGGCGGATGGACCTCCTTCTCCCGCCCCTGCAAGGTGCTGGAGGCCGGGATCCTCCCCACCCGAACAGTCTTGCGAGACATCACAATGAAATAAAGTTACAATGGATTGTAAAGGAAAGCAAGTATATTGAAACACGTTATCAAAACATTTACATTTGGGTGTATAATAATAATATATATATTTCTTTATTAACACATTAAAAGCAACAAGTTCTCACAACTACTATCTCCATATTTTGAAATAGCTTCCAAAGTCATAATGCAGTCTGAAACATCTGTGACTTCTGCCAGTTACAAAGTCACAAGTGCCTTCTGCTAGTGAGGCATCTTGCCTAGGTACATTAAAGACTTAACTTCAGTGACAGGCAAGTGGACACCAGGCGGTGGCTTTTGTCCTGACTAGGTCCACACCCAGCTGCAATACACAGACCGATCGCGGATGCCCCTTAGGTAGAAGGCGGGAAGGGGACTAGGTGTCTAGGCACCCTCTGTCACCTCCCAGCTTCCCCATGCTGGGAGAGACCGTCACATCCCAAACCCCCGTAAAAGGGTGTCCAAAAGGGGCGCGGCCCCAGAGACCTGTGGGCTTAGGGAAGGCGGCCCCTGGAAATCCACACACACTCGGTTATTTTTATCTCCAGTTTATTTTTTTAGACTAAGAGCAGAGTATGAAAGTCACAGCCAAAGCGCTTGAAAAAGGCCCAGGAGGATGGGTGGGGCCACGTGGGGCCGGACCAGGGCCTGGCCTAGGGTCCCGGCTGGGGCGTCCGTTGTCTCACGGTCTCCAAAAGTGTCTGTGCGTTGCATAGGTCCTGTCTTCACAGAAGACAAAAGAGGGGCAGCGGGTCCCCGGGGGGCCTAGTCTGGTGGGGAAGGGTCCGAAGCTGGGGGCGTTTAGTGGAGGGGACGGTCAGGGCGGGGCGGAGAGGGAGGGGGTCTGTCTGTCTGTACATTATATATAGAGATATAGAGTCTGTACATGCCTGCCTGGCGCCCAGGGCCCACCCCTTGTCACCCTATCCACTGCCCACCCCTCGGGGGTCTACTTGTAAACGTGGGTTCAGTCCAAACCGCAACCCTGGGGTGCGAGTGGGGGGAGGGCGTGCTTATTGCTGTAAACCGGGGGAGGGGGCTGCATCCGGGCCACCCCTCGCCCATCTAGTCCCCTCCCCAGCTCTGCCCCTGGGGAGAGTGATGGGGGGGCCTCGCACACTTGGCTGTGCCCAGCTCCTGGTCACGTGGGTCTCCCAGCCGGACAGGGGTCAGAGGAAGGCGCCAGGGCCAGGGAGACCTGAGCACTGCCCTTTATGCCGGTGTTTGGTACCAGACATTCCCAGAGCCACAAGGCCATCTGGGCCCAAGGCTGTCCCTGCGCTTGGTCCGCGGCTGAGCCCTACAGGGGAGAGGGCGGGGGGAGCACGGATGTATAGTGCAGACCCCACTTCCAGTCACCGGTGGAGGGGTCCAGGCCCCCAGGTCAGGGTGGGGTTCTATGGAGAGGCCCCTGCCCCATCTCTCCCCGCAGAGGGGGGCAGAGCTAGGAGGCCAGGAGCGTCATAAGGAAGAAGGCGATGCCCACCGCCAAGGGCAAATGTTCCCGCTTGGGGCTGGTCCCGCTGATGCTCTTCTCCAGCTTGGGCACCTGGGGACTTTCTCCCTCAAAGTCTTCTGTGGAGAAATGAATAAACAGGCTGGTGAGAGCTGAGCCGCGTGCCAGAGCGGGGCGGGCAGGGCAGCGGAGGAAGCAGCGGTGAAGCGGGGGAGGGGAGGGCGGGGGCGGGGGCGAATGTGGCCATCCAAGGGGAGTGGGGGAGATCCGTGGTCCCAGGGGAGGACATGCAGGCGAGCAGGCACCGGGGAGGGGGCTGCGGTTCCAGCAGTGGCCACCAGAGGGCGCTGCGCACTCACCCAGCACGTTGATCTTCACATTGGGGCCCATGGTGAACTGGGGAGAGTGGGGACCGGCTTCTCCCCCGGAGTGCGATGCTGCGGGGCGGGGTCGGGTGGGGGAGAGAGGAGGGGAGAGTCAGGGCTGGGATCCCTCCCTCCTGCTATAGCTGGGGGGAGCGAGCCCCCCCTCACCTGTGCCCTCCGCCCCCACCCCCAGGAAGCCAGGGGGAGGCCCAAAGCGGGGGAGGGGAGCCGAGGAGGGGGCAGCCGGCGGGTGCGGGTACTCACTGGAGGCGCAGCAGACGAGACACTTTCATCCTCAGACACTTCCAATGCAGGTTGTGGGTGGGCGTGGCTGGGGAGAAGATGGAGCTGAGTCTCTTTCTCCCCACTTCCACCCCGTGCCCTCACTCAGAAACTCCAGCGCACCCTTGAGCGCGCCCTCCGACCCGTTTGTTCCCATCGGGAGCCCCTGAGCTGGTCTCCTGAGCTGTGGACAGCCGGCTTCGCTGCAAGCCCGCACGCCCCCGGATCCTACCCCCCCCAGAAACTCCGACCCTGCGGCCCGCACCCAAGAACGTAGCTTGGCCCCAAGGCCCTTCTCTGAGCGCCGAGCCTCGTCGGAGCGGACAGCGCGGACCCGAGTCCCGGGCTTCAGGCCGTGGGGTGCGGGGAGGCTGCAGACCCCCGCCCCGGCGACCCCTGCAGACCCCGCCCCCGCCACTCACAGATGTAGTAGTACTCGTGGCCGGCGTGGAACTCGTAGCCCAGCGAGAAGGCGCTGTAGCGCTGGAACTTCTCCGAGAACTTGATGGGGCTGTGGGGGGGCGTGCGGCCGGTTGCATTCCCAACGTTTGAAGCCTTGGCTAGCGTTGCAGGTGCGATAGCCGGCGCGGCTGACCATGTACAGCACGTACTGCTCGGCCCCGCCGCCGGGCCCCGGCCCCGCCCGGGGCCCCACCAGTTGTTGTAGTGCGGGCAGTAAATGTCCAGGTAGTCATTCACGTTCACCTGCACCGTGTAGCCCTCTCGCCGCAGGCTGCGATGAGAGTCGGGCGGGGTGGGGGAGGAAGCGGATTAGAGACTAGAAACCCCAAAGCCAAGCCGCTTCCCACATCCCCGCTCGTGGCCCTTCCCCGGGGACCTCCGAGGCCCACTTTGCTTCGGAGCTTCCCCACGTCTCGGTCCCCGGTGGCTCCCCGGGGCCCTAGCGCCGCCGCCCCAGCCCCCGCACCGGCCGCGCCTCCTCCGGCGGCCAGCAGAGGGCAGCAGCGGCGCGGGGAAGCCCGGCCGGCCTCCGAAGGAAAAGAGGCGGAGGCAAGGGTGGAGGAAGCAGGGAACGTATGCTTCGGTTACCACAGAAACGGCGCAGGCCTCTGCGACTCCCAGACCCGGGCCGGATTTCCTCCGTCCATCCCCCATCATTCAGCGGCGGAGAGGCGGGATGGAAGGCTTGGGAGAGCAGGGTAAGGGTGGGAGGTCTCCCCCCCGGGGGGGCGCGCGCCCTCCGCCGCCTCTCTTCTCGCGCCTGCCCGCCTCGCCGGGCCCACCCCAGGTCAGGCGACGGGACCTGCCCCACACACGCGTGCACCGAGGCTTCATGCACACACATGCACAAGTTCCGTGGCACACACACAAATATGTCCACCGCCCACACGCAGGCGGCGCGCAGCGCCTCGACTGGATGCGTGCAGGACTCGCGTGCAAGTGTGGGTTGATCCCAGGGAGCTCGAGCTTTCTCCTGGCCCATGCGCGCGCACGTACCGGGCTAGTGAGCCCCTATCCAAGGCCACTGGGAATCAGGCCCCCGAGTGAAGGAACTCGAAACCGAGGCTCCCCTGGCACCAGGCCAAGTTGCCAAGACACTCCGCATCTCCCTCCCCTACCTGGGCGCCCCGACCTGGAGGCAGAGCGTTGGGGACGGGCCTAGATAAGATGGCTGTGCCTGAGCTCCCCACATCCTTGCCCTGGGCCAGAGCAGAGGTGGGGATCCCAGGAATCCCCACCTGCCTGGCAAATCCTCATCAAAATGTGGGTCTTCGAGGCCTCCGCGGTGCTGCCCAGGGGGCTGGGGGGGGAACTCCAGGGCTGGCCTGGCTTCCCTCACTTGCCGGGGAGAGGAGCAGACATCTGGCGGCTGGAGTGGGGGCGGGGGCAGCGGTGGGCGCAGGTACGGGGCACCTGGCAAGATGTCAGACCACTGGGGTCCCCCACCCCATTCCTGGGAACTCCCTGAGGGGGAGGGACTAGCTCCTGGGTCGCCAGGCACCTCCTGCTTCCACAAACAGTAATTAGATCCATTAGGGAAAGAAGCTCGGCGGCTCTGCGCAGGGTGGGGCCCGGGGGGTCTCTCCCCACCTTCCCCAGCCCCCTCCCCCAGGTACTCCCCCCCAAGTTGATGCGCGCGGGCAGGCGTGGGGCGCCAGTGCAAGCGGCCAACCCAGAATGGGCACCGCCTCTGAATCATCATCGGACGCCAGCGGCCCCACTTGGTTCCCACGGGAGCGATGGGTCATTGGGCGCCGCCCGCGCCCTGGCGCTCAGGTGGGCAGGAGTCTCGGCCTGGGGCACCAGGAGCGGGAAAACGAGTTCCACTGGCTCCCAGCCGCCTCCCCATGTTTCTGGCCTCCCCATCCCCAAGCCCAGTGTGGGATGGTGCTCCTCCCTACAGGCGTTGGGGGAGGGGGCCACGCGGAGCAGCCTCACATCCAACACTGGGGCCTCAGTCGTTGAGCCCTGCCGCACCCGCGTGTCCAGCCCACTCACCAGAGGCGCCTCCCTGGGGCACTACCCAGCCCTCCCTCCCTCACACCCCATTCCAGCAGGGATTAAGCCGGAGTCAAAGCTATTCCTACAGGCGCCTCCGTTTCCTTCAGAAGGTGGGGACTCGCTTCCAGAGGTAGCCAGGCGACCCCAGCGAGAGGTCGGCTCTTGGCGATCCCAGGGTCTGGTGACAGTGACAGCCCCTGGAAGACCACCCACACACCAGGCTAGGGACGGGGGAGAAGGGCCCCCTGGTGGAGTGGCCGTGACCACAACGGAAGTAGGGGCGGGGGGGGGGGGGGGGCGCAAGGGCAAGGTGCCAGGCATCCGCGGCCACAGCTCCCCAGAGAGCAGAGGTGTCGGCCTGGCTGGGGCGCTTTAATTGAATCTGTCACGCTCCCAGCCCAGGTAGTGGAAAGGGCGGCGCCCCGCAGAGCGCAGCAGGGACCCGCCCCTGGCCACCCCAGCCCGGAGCCACACCCCCACGGGCCGTGAGGGCCGGCCGCGATCCCCAGACCCCGAGGGGCGGGCCTCTTCAAACGGTGCCCACTCCAGCACTTGATCCCCGTGGTGGTGGACACCGCTGGGAGGCGCGCGGCGACCCGCCCCATTTAGAAGGGGTGCCCCCTCACCACCTTATCTGGACTGTGGATGCCCTGGGGTGGGTCCCGACCCCAGTCTCTCTCCTGCAGTGCCCCGCCTGCTCGAGCCGGAGGGGCTGGTGGGTGGGGAGGCTGAGGAGCCGGGAAGGAGCAAAGCTCTCCCCCAGGGGCAATTAGGGGCAGGTAAACAGGGTGTCTAACTAGACCAGGGAGCGGGGAAGGGCTCCCGAGGGGGCCTAAACTTGTCAGATCCCCGCCCCCAGCCCGAGACGCCGGGAGGTGAGGGGTGGAGAGAAGGACCTCACTGTACCGCGGCCCCCGCCCCCGCCCTGGACCCCACAGTCCCTCGCCCCGAGCCGGCCAGGCCGCGCCACGTGTGCGCAGCGTGGGGTCTGCGCACCCCTGCTGGGGCGGCGGGGTGGGGGGGGGCAACTCTCAGGAAGGCTTGTGCACGCCGACACCCCCGCAGCCCCGAGGGCGCCCTCCGCGCCCCGCCACCCCGGGCCCGCGTCGGGTGGGGGAGATTCCTCGCGCCCCACCTCCGCGCCCCTCCTCCTTGCGACAGCGGCGGCAGCGAAGGTTTATTGATCTGCAGCGGCGGAGAAGAGCGAGAACCCCGCCGAAAGCGAGACACACCCAGAGGGGGATGCGGGGGCCGGCTCGCAAAGACCCGCAAGGGAGCGAGACCCAGCGAAAGAATATGGGGGTGGGGGGGTCCCGCCGCCCGAGAGGTCGAGAGAAGGAGAACGGAGAGCCGGAGCCGCCGGGCCACGGAGCCGCGGATGCCGAGGCAGAGGCGCACCAGCCCGGAGAGGCGCAGAAGGAAGAATAGGCGCAGGGACAGGGTGGAAGGGCAGAGACTGGGGCACGGAGGGAACGGCAAGACCCACCCGCGGGGACGTAGTAGAGCCTCAATAAGTATTTGCCGAATGGATGAATGCGTGAATGAAGAGCCGCGGAACCCGTGCAGAGGCGCAGAGACTGGGGAGAGGGCCGAGTCCCAGGCTTGCGGAGACAGGGGCGACCTCAACACCCTCGCTCAGTTCTGCAAAGAAAGAAAGCGCACGCCAGGGGCAGGCGTTTGCCCCTAGGTCGGCCCTCACCCCAACTCTGTCCAGTAACCCCCCAATTTAGCTCCGACTCGAGACCCCTCGACCTCACACTCTCCAGCGTCTCTCCTTTAGTGTCCCCTCGCCCCGACCCGTGCCCGGCTTCTGAATCGGGTTGAGTACGGGTCTCGCGCCCGGCCTAGGAGACTAAAGAGGGACGAGTGGGGGACAGGTATGTCAAAGGGGGCAGTCGCACGTGTCCCATCGGCGCCTTCCCACGTGACCCCAGGAGGCGGGGTCGCAAGACCCTCTCCACGTGACCCAAGGGGCAAAGACCCTCGGCACGTGACGGGGGGCCGGTGGGAGCCGGGAGCCGGCTCACGTGACCGGGAGGAGGGGGCGCGGGAGCCTGTGGCTCGGCGGGGCCCCGCCCCCCAGCTCCCCGGCCCTCTCCACTCCCGGCTCCGGAGCACGTCGCGCTCACGATTTATGGGGCCGCGGCTGCCGCAGTGAGGGAGCCGGGGGAGCCCGGCGCAGCGGCAACAAAGGCCGAGGAAACGAGGTGGGGGCGGCGGCGGCCTCCCGGCCCGGGGCCACCCACCCCACCTCAGCTGGCCCAGACCTGCGGGGGGCGCAGGGAGGACGGCGCCGAGGCGCCCTGAACCTGGGCTCCCTCACCCCCTTCCCTAGGCGTTCACCTGCGCCCAGGTGTGTGAGGGGGAGGGGAACCTGATCCACAGCACACCCCCTCACCCAGTGCCATTCCCGCATCACCTGGCTTCCCCGAAGCCGGGGTGCCCCGTTGGTGGGGGACCCAGGGCCCCTCACCTGCGGGCGTTTCACTCCCCGCCAGACTCCGGCAGGGCGGGGGGCGGACGTGTGAGTCTGGGGGAGGGGGACGAGCTAGATGGAACCAGCGAGGCAGCCCCCGTCGCCCCCGGAGTTCTCCGGAGTCCCGCTCCGGGGAGGGGCGCCTCCCCACCCCCGAGGTTTCCATGGGAAGAGAGAGGGGGCGTCGTTGGCTCATCCCCACCCCCGTCTGACACTCCGGGTGCGAGCAGAGAGAGACTGGGGGGAGGCGCGGAGCCCCAAACAACAAAGAGCGGAACGGCGAGCGGCAGCCCTCCCCGGGAGGTTGGGGGTCGCGGCCGCCGGCCCTCCGGACCCCTCCCCTGGGGCCTCGCCACTGACTCCGGAATCGCCCTCCGAGGTGGGGAGCCAGAGGCTACGCCGCCGCCGCCGCCAGGGCAGGTGTGACAGTGACCCCCGCGTCCCTGGGGATCTCCCGGGCGAGCGCGCGCACAGACAGACAGACACAGACACACGGACGCACGGAGGCGGCGGGAGGAGAGGACAAGGGCAGCGGGGACCGGGCGGCGGGAGGAGCCGGCCTGTAGCCGCCCGGCGCCGCCGCGCACCGGGACCGCACGGCCCCGCAGACACCCGCCCAGCCCGCCGCGGCGCCGCCAGCACCGGCCCCAGCGGCCAGCACGCGGCGGCCACTGCAGCCCCCTCCCCGACCCAGACGGTCGGCGACGCAGACACACAAGTCACACACTCAGACACACGCACGCTGACAGCGCGCACGCCCGCTCGCACGGCGGCCGCCGCCGGCACCCCCGCCCCGCGCCCCCCGGATGGGTGCCCCAGCTCAGCCGATGCGCCCAACCGGGCAGCGACCCCCAGCCTCGGCTCGCGGGAGGAGCCGAGTCGAATTTCCCTGTGCAGCCGTGGACCCCACTTTGAGAACAGGAGACTTGCACCGAATCCCTGGAAACCCTCAGGGCCGAAAACAGGTCATGCCTGGGCCCCCAAGTGCGGCGGCCTAGCCCCGGCGCTCGGCGCTCCAGAGCCCCAGTCTGGCGAAGGGGAAGGTGGCGGGGAGAGTGGGGGTACGCTATTCCCGAGGCGGATGTGGAGGAAAGCCAAGGTGGGGTGGGGTGTCCCCGAGCCGCCTCCTCCGCACGGCCCGAGCCCTCCTTACTCTACCTCCACGGCCTCTCCAGACGTCCCCCTCGAGTTTCACAGACGCCCACAGACTGGGTTCCCCCCTTTCCCTCGCCTCCCCGCCCCCAGCTGCGCTTCCCCAGGACCCCGCCCCAGGCTCCCCAGGACTCCCCAGGCCCGCCGGCTCCCCGCGTAGCGCGGCGGGACGCACGGGCCCCCGGCCCCCGACTCACTGCTGGTTGGAGCTATTCCAGTACACCGCATGTCGGTTCCCCAGCGCCCCCGGGCCCCTGGGCCAGCAGCGGCAGCAGCGGCACGGGCACGAGCAGCAGCAGCAGCAGCAGCGGAGCCGCCGCCATCCCCGGAGCCGCCGCCGCCGCCGCCCCCCGACTGAGCCCCGCGCTCCCGGCTTCTCGCTTCCCAGCTCCCCGCCGCCGCCGCCGCCGCCGGCCCCAGCCTTAGGCCACGCCCCCAGCCCGCCCTCCGCCCTCCCGGGCGCGCCCCCCGAAGCCCGCCCCGGGCGCGCTCCCGCCAGGCCCCGCCCCGCTCGGCGGCGCGTGGGAGGTGGGGGGCGCGCCGTGCTCCCCCCCCAACACACCCCGGGGAGCAGGCGGAGCGTTCCTCTCCTCGCCCTTCTAGGTTTAATTTGCTCCCTCCTGTCCTGGGCCTCCTGCACCCCGGGTCTGGAGTTCCCTGGAGATGGATCTGAGAGGCGCAGCCCAAACTCTCCTTGTAGGTGGACACCTTCCTCTCTGGGTCAGGGTGAAGGAGGGGCCGGGGTTCCAGTTCTTGATAGAACAGGAGCCCTGTCCTCTTGCCCCTTCCACTAGGTGGGGGCAGGGGTAGGTAGCACCAGTAGCCTGGAGCTAACACAATCCTAGCCAACAGCTTGCAACTGTTTGGGTTTTTGTTGTTGTGCTGTCTGCTCCGATGCCACACCGCAGTGGTTAGGCTTACTCTGTTCTGGAGTCCCTCCTGGGACTTGGGGTACCCTATATGGTGCTGGGCAGCGACCAGCCAGCCTTGCAGCTGCCTTACCTGTTGTCCTCTCTCCAGCTGCACTGTTTGTCTGTGTGTGTGTGTGTGTGTGTTAGGTTCCCAAGAATTTCAGGACCTGGTCGTGAAGACCCCTTGGCGGAGCGGGAGAAGACTGACAGTTTGGGGGGACACACACTCAGGGACCTCCACTCTGGGGAGTCTTGTCTCCCCGCTAGCCTCATGTGCACGATCCCAGACAGAACGAGGGCAGTGCAAGCCACCCTTGCTCCAGCTCTCGGCACAGCCATCATGTTACACGGAACCCAACATGGCAATGACATATTCAGGAGCTGGGAAACAGACACCCAGAAGCCAAGGACAGGGACGCTGGCCGCTGCCCCCCCCCACACACACACACCCCTTGGCTCACTCTGTGTGGCTAGGACAGGGCTGGGACAATAGTGCATTGCGTCCAGCACTTGCCTTACATGCAGCCAACCTCAGGCACCACATAGGATCCCCAGACCCCCCCAGGAATGATTCCTGAGCAGAGAACCAGGAGTAAACCCTTAGCACTACTGGTGTCTCACACACACACACACACGTAAGTGGCCAGGAGGACAGGGACTAAGGCCAGGTTCTCAGAGCCCTAGCTGACTGACCACCTGGGGCCAGGGAGCCAGGCCCGAGGCTCTTCTCTCTTTGTGTCAAGAGAAAGGACATACAGGCCTGCTCTTTGCCACCCAGGCAACCCTGCCTTGAGCAGGGAGCAGGAGCAGCGCTGGGCGGCTGCGGGGACTGGAGGAGTGGCCACACCATGCAGAAGAGGCCTGGCTGGGGCCTTGCGGCTGCCAGGCAAACGCAGGCTCTGTCCCCTCTGGGCTCCCTTCCACCCCAGGAGACCTCCCTTCTCAAGAGTCAGAAGATAAATTAGGCCCTTTGGGGAGTTGGGGCGAGGGCTGGGGACTGCAAACAGCTCTCCACCCCTTGACGCCTCATCCCCAGGGAACCGGTTTCACCCAAACGATGCTGGCCTGCGGCTCCAGGGGACAGTCCCAGTTCCCAACTCGCCTGGCAATCTGCAGGCTGCACTGGGGCAGAGAGCTGCCCCTTAGTGGGAATGAGAACACGCTGCTCTGTGGGGGCACAGGTTCGCAGTGGGACCCCCGTCTCTGTCTGTAGCCTGGCTCCCATTATGGAGCTTACTGTGCCTCTAGCCCCTCGCACCCACCCCGCCTCAGCAACAACTGTACCCTTCTCCTCTCTTTGGAATCTACTCTTCTTTGGGAGCCACACTCAGTAATGCTCAGGGGTTACTCCTGCTGTGCTCAGGGATCACTCCTGGCAGGCTCTTAAGGGCCATTTGGGATACTGAGGACTGAACTCAGGTTGGCTGTGTCAAAGCAAGCGCCTTACCCTCTGTGCCATTCTTGGGATCCAGGCAGTGCTTGCTGAAGTCAGGACCTGCCCTCTGGGGCTTAGCCTTCGACCCTGAGATCTCTTGCCAGGCCTGGTTCCAAGTCTGCTGAGCATGATGTTTTGTGTAGAGCAGAGCAAATGCCCCTCTGTGTAGACCCAGTCCTTTGGGTGTGTCTCTGATGAGCAGTGGTGTCTTTCAGCAAGAGACAAAAAGTGCAGCTTTCTTTGTGGGAGGCTGGCTTGCATGTCTTCCAAGGAGGAGGGTGCTGGGGCAGGCAGTGGCTCTGAGAGTCGGGCCTGGGGCACACTCCTCTGTGGCCTTGGAGCCGTGGGAGTGTTGCCTTTAGCTATGGCACTTGGTCTTCTGTGGGTCTCTGTGCATGGGACTGGTCTTCTCTGGGGATGGGTCTTCGTGGAGGCGCCCTAGTCACTGTCCACGTCCCTGGGACCTGATTTGAAGCGGAGGCCTCTCTCAGTGACATCTGAGATATAGAAGGCTCCAAGGCTCCACTAGTGCTTATTAGACCTTTCCCACCTGTGATTCACAGGAAGATGTTGATATATATCAACATCCAGGTGGTTTGGGGTCACCCCCTGCAGTGCTTAGGACTAGTCCTAGCTCTGTGCTCAGGGATTATTCCAGGCAGTGTTCAGGAGACCCAGTGTGGTGCTGGGCCACCCACAGGCAAGGCAAGTGCCTTAACCCTGTGCTATTTTCCCAGCTTCTAAGATATATATTTTACATTTGTAACACGCTGCACAGGTCTAGGGCACAGGTAACAAACATAAGCTACATGCAACACTATTTTTTGGTGGGGGAGAAGTGCCACACCGGCGATGCTCGGGGGCTTCCTCCGGCTCTGCGCTCGGAATCACTCCTCATCGTGCTCAGGGTCCATATGGGATGCCCGGAATTGAACCTGCGTTGGCCACATGCAAAGCAAGCACCTTAACTGCTACACTATCGCTCTGGCCCTGCAATAATTTTTTTTTTTCCTTTTTTGGGCCACACCCGTTACTCCTGGGTCTGAACTCAGGAATTACTCCTGGCGGTGCTTAGGGGACCATATAGGATGCCGGGGATTGAACCCAGGTCGGCCGCATGCAAGGCAAACTCCCTACCTTCTGTGCTATGCTCTGCCCTGACCTGAATCCTGATATATGTTTCTTCTTTTTTTTTTTTTTTTTGCTTTTTGGGTCACACCCGGCAACCAGGGGTTTCTCCTGGCCTGCACTCAGAATTACTCCTGGCGGTGCTCAGGGACCATATGGGATGCCGGGATCGAACTCCAGGAGCCGGCGTGCAAGGCAAACGCCCTACCGGTGGGCTATCGCCCGGACCCGATATATGTTTCTTCTATTCAATTCTTTGTTTCCTTTTTTTGCTATTGTGGAGCCACACACTCAGCAGTACTCAGAGACCACTCTGTCAGCACTCAGGGCTACTCCTGGCTCTGTGGTCAGAGGTCACTTTATTATTTTTTTATTTTTTTTTGCTTTTTGGGTCACACCCGGCGCTCAGGGGTTACTCCTGGCTCTGCACTCAGGAATTACTCCTGGCAGTGCTCGGGGGACCATATGGGATGCTGGGGATCGAACCCGGGCCGGCAGAGGCCGGCCGCGTGCAAGGCAAACGCCCTACCCGCTGGGCTATCGCTCCTCTGGCCCCAGAGGTCACTTTAGAAGGGCGGGGCGGGCGGAGCGATGGCCCGGCGGGTAG
The DNA here is from genome assembly GCA_021461705.1 of Cryptotis parvus. Taxonomy (NCBI): domain Eukaryota; kingdom Metazoa; phylum Chordata; class Mammalia; order Eulipotyphla; family Soricidae; genus Cryptotis; species Cryptotis parvus. Next base: position 25,120 of record JAJIBD010012227.1, read on the forward strand.
GGCATTTGCCTTGCACGCGCCCGGCCCATGCCTGCCGGGTTCGATCCCCGCATCCCATATAGTCCCCGAGCACTGCCAGGAGTACTTCTAAGTGCAGAGCCAGGAGAAACCCTGAGCATTGCTGGGTGACCCAAAAAAAAAAAAAAAAAAAAAAAGAAGAAGAAGAAGAAGAAGAGGGAGGCGGGGGCTGATATGGGGCCACGGTTCAAGCTCAAGCCTCTTAACTACAAAGCATGTGGTGTGAAGGCTGTTGAACTTCTCCAGCTCTGCTGTTCTAGCCTTAATACTTTGGGAAATAAAACAAGAACTTGTTGAAACCCCTAAAACTGGTTTGATTTTACCACCCCTGGTAGATCTTTTTATTTATTTTTCTTTCTCTTTGAATCACACCCAGCAATGCTCAGAGATTACTCCTGAGATTGCTCAGGGACGATATGGGATGCCAGGGATCAAACCCGGGTTGGCGCGTGCAAGGCAAATGTTCTACCGCTGTGCTATTGCTCTGTGCCCCACCCCGCCCCTTGGGTCTTAAGCTGTGGTGTGAAGGCCTTGGTCTTGACAGACACCTCTCCCGAGGGCAAGGGCTCTGAGGAGCCTGGCATTATCTCCTTAAAGTTGCTCCTTTCTCTCCAAGGCCCAGGGCCTCTCTGACGTGCAGGCTCTGCCTTTAGTCTCCTCTGACCCCCTCCCTGCCCCACTGCCTCGCTGTAATCTCTAGAGAGACAAGCTCAGGCTCCCAGGAGCTCTCTGAACTCCGTGCCTCACCCTCAGCCCTCCGGGGACCATGGGAGCAGGGAGCCGAGATGGCTAGGGACAGAGCAGAGGGAATGCTCAGGTTATATGGCCGAGGGCGGCTCACGGGACCTTCAGTGGCAACATGGAGCTGAACTGTGTTCAATAAATCATGGCGGCAGGGCCTGGGGAGGGGGAGGCCAGCAGGGAAAGGGGGGCGGAAAGGATAAATAATTCATTAAACAAATAAACAAGAAGTCTGTGAGAGGAGGCGCGGGCATGTGTGCGGGTGGGAGAAGCCGCCAGCTCCAGCCATGAAATATTCACGGGTTCTGCACCTCGCCCAGCCATGTGTGTGCCCCGGCTTGGGCAGCTGCCGCCAGGGGCCAGACCTGGTGCTATCAGGAGGGCGACAAGCATGTGTTCTGACATGCGTGTGTGAGAGTGTGTGCGTGTGTGTGTGAGAGTGTGTGTGAGTGTGTGCGTGTGTGAGAGTGTGTGTGTGTGTGTGTGCGTGTGTGTGAGAGTGTGTGTGAGAGTGTGTGTGTGTGTGTAAAGCGCGACTACACAGTGCTCTGACAACCTGAGTACACAGGATAGGCATCCAGGGCCGTGTGCTGAGACAGGCGGGTGGGGTTGGGGGTGACACTCCCACTTGAGCCCTGCCCTGATCCCTCTAACAAGTCCCACCAGCCATGAAGCCTGAAGCAGGAGGCATGGGGCGAGGGCTGGGTGAGTCCCGACAAGGCAGCAGTGGGGCTCGCGCGGAGCAGGACGCAGATTCCAGTTCCGCCAGTCCCTCACCCTACTGGTCACCGCACTTTTACTGTCTGTAAACTGTGGGGGAAACACCCGACTTCAAGGCACAGGGTGCCATGAGTCTCGGAGGCAGCTGCTGGGGAGACTCCCGGCAGGGGAAACCCTCAGTGCGGTTCTCAGCAGAGGCTCTGGGGCCCAAGAGACACACAGCAGGAAGCCACTTGCTTTGCACATGGCTGACCCCAGCTCTATCCCAGGCAGCACAGAAGCTTCCCTGAGCCCGACCAGGACCAGGAGTCAGCCCTGAGCACTGCCAAGTATAACCCCCAAAACCAAAAAGAGGTGCTCTCCTGATTCTTGGCGAGCCCGATTCTCGATTCTCTTCCGACCTTATCCGTTGACTGACTTCATGGGATAGGCCCCTTTGGGCGTGAGCAGGAGTGGGAGTTGGGGGGACTGACCATCAAACAAGGCTGCACGCGTGCTCTGCTGAGAAACGTGGCCCCTGACCTGTGACCTCAGTCCTTCCTCACTCCGATCCTGGCTCTCTGCTCTCTCCTGCCACAGAAATGGCACTGCTATGAGAAAATCAGAATGGCGTGGTCTACTAAGGGGAGTGGGGGTAGTCTTAGCGTCACCGCCTCCACCACCAACAATCATTCCAGAAGATGGTTCTGCCTGGGCAAACCAGGCCACAGTCCTCCAAGTGGGTGGAGAGAGTCGGGGCTGAAGAGGAGCAGAGGGCCAGGGTGGAGTCCCAGGGCCTCAGGAAAAGCCCAGCATTCCACAGCCCTGTGTCCCTGGAAAGGATCGAGAGCCAGCAGACAGGTCTGAACCAGCCTCTGCGTGCACACAGAGCAGGCCGGGGGCAGGGGGCTTGACGGGGAAAGGTGACGGAAGCCCTGCTTCTCCTCGAGGGGCCGTGGGGACTCACCTGGGCACCTGCAACCAGAGCCTTGCTTGGCCTCCCTGGGCTAACTGGCTCGGCTTGGGCAGCCACAGCTCTGGGAGGCCAGGTGCCTGCCTGCCCCTTCCCAGAGAACCAGCCTCGGTTTTCTCCTTCCCCTCCCCTGGGCTGGGCAGGTCCAGGCTAATCTGCCCAGAGCTTCAGAGCAAACATTGATCTGCAATAAAACCACAATGTGTGTTCAGGAGAAGGGAGTCCAGACATGGAGATCCAGACAACACACTCTCGCTCTGTCTCTCACATGAACACCATCACACACACACACATATACACAAACAAATGCACTCACAAACACATGCTCAGTAGCACACACTCACAGTCCAGACTCTCATGAACATACACAAGTCACACCATCACATGGACACACTTATACACACCCTCAGACACACTCATGAGTATCACACTCAGAATCCAATGCATGAACACTCACACTACACATACATGCATTCACACACATACACCCATACATACATAGCATCCCAAACACATAGCTCAGGCAGGGCAGCCCCCAGAACCCCTGAAAAGCCAGATGGGGGCTGCCCTGCTGTGACACAGGAGCAGTGTATCGTGGCTCCCTTTGACCCAGTCCTTCGTGGACACCCCAGCTGCCTGTTTCCCACAGCACCTGTATAAGCACTTGATGCCAGCACTTGTGGGTCAGTTTATCTTCACCATAATCCATAGTCGGAGCGGAGGGGATCTTGTCTCACGCACACGGCCCTCTCCCGCATCTAGCATGCCTCCTGTATTGTGCTAACAGGACTAAGTGAAGTATTTTATAAATAATTGCTGAATTGATGAACAGAAAAATAAAGAACTCTCAAGGAGATCCCATATTCAAACTCTTTGGATACGCAGAGTCAGTGTAGAGTCACTGGGCCTCAGGCCCACCCTGGTTGCTGTCTTCAGGCTTCCTGTTCCCTGGTGCTTAGTTTCTGCAAAGACCCTCCTTTTCCCTCAGTGTGAGGTTGAATCTGAGTTCCACTCTAGGGCTGGCAGGCAAGGTAAGGGTTAATGACACCTCATTAGTGTTTAATTGGAGGAAGGAAGCATCCCTGGCACCAGACAGGTGGGCAGGCCTGCCCCTTGCTGGAAGCAGGCATCCCTCTTCCAGCACCCCTGCCAGGCGTGTGGGTGATTTGGCCCTGGAGACCCTCAGCCCAGCCGGGGCACCTCCCCCCACCACTTACTTTGCCAATTTAGACTCCAGCCCTCGGACCAGCCCTCCCCATCTGCCACTGCCATCCAGGGGGAGAGCTAGGGTTCTCCTCTAGCTCTGCCGCCCCCAAGAAACTGGAGGCTGGGAGAGGGTGGGCAGAGGAACTGGACGCCAGAGAGCCAGCAGCGAAGGGATGGATTCTGGATCCAGACAGGCGACAGGCCTGGGAATGTGGAGCTGTCTGCCCAGTTTGACCTTAAATGAAGAGAATGCAAATGAGATGCAGGCGATATGCATATAAGCACTAGGATCTCAGCATGAACCGTCTAGAAGCCGTTCCTGGGCCCAAGACCCAATCCTGTAACTGACAGCACCCTCCTCCTGAGCCTCCTGAGTGAGGTGCACCGGTCCGGCATTACTTGGAAATACAAGAAGTTGAGGGGCCGGAGCAATAGCCCAGCGGAGGGCGTTTGCCTTGCACGCAGCCAGGCCCTGTGCGGCCTGGGTTCGATCCCGGCATCCCATATGGTCCCCCGAGCAACGCCAGGAGTAATTCCTGAGCGAAGAGCCAGGAGTAACCCCTGAGCATCGCCGGTGACCCAAAAAGCAAAAAAAAAAAAAAAAAAAAAGAAGTTGAGATGGAGGGGCCGGAGCGACAGTCCAGAGGGTAGGGCGTTTGCCTTGCACACGGGTTCGATCCCTGGCATCCCATATGGTCCCCAAGCACCGCCAGGAGTAATTCCTGAGTGCAGAGCCAGGGAGAAACCCCTGAGCATCGCAGGGGTGTGACTCAAAAAAAAAAAAAAAAAACAAAGGGGCAGGAGTGATAGCCCAGCGGGTAGGGCGTTTGCCTTGCACGCAGCCGGCCTGTGCCGGCCGGGTTCGATCCCCGGCATCCCATATGGTCCCCGAGCACCGCCAGGAGTAATTCCTGAGTGCAGAGCCAGGAGTAACCCCTGAGCATCACCGGGTGTGACCCGAAAAAGCAAAAAAAAAAAAAAAGTTGAGATGGAGAACAGCTTAGCTGTGCTGGGACCACACCACCAGACTCCGCGCCCCGCCAGCGTCCCAGCCCCTATCCCAAGCACCAAAAGGCAGCTCAGAGGACCACAGCCCTTCAGGTCCCGGAGGAGATACACCCACGGTTGCTATGGGGCCCCCTCCCCCCAAGTGAGGCCTGAACCAATGGGCCTCACCGGGGATGACCTCATGCCCGAGGCCTGGGGGTTGGATGTGGCTCTTTGGACGGCAGAAAGCCCCTCTCCAACTGCGTCACCGCTGGGGATCCCGCTCCACTTCAGCTGGTGAAGCCCACTGGAAAGAAGGGCACTCCAGGGGCTCAGTTTATTGAATGGATGAAGGAATGAATGAATGAATAAGGAAAGGAAGGCCAACGCAATGAGAGGAAAGAGGAAAAGAGAAGGAGCTCCTGAAAAAGACCAAAACTGCACAGAAAAAGAGGCTGTTGCCTGCAAGCGCCTGGCAGGACGGGGGAAAGGAGGGTCTTTGCAGCCCGTGGGACAGGGAGTCCCTGAGGAGGGAGTTTTCGCCTCCGTTCAGGAGAGCCAAGGGCAAGCCCAGCAAATTAAGGGCTCCACCCTGGGCCGTCCACCTCCACCGAGTTCAGGGGAGACCGGTGACGCCCCCAAAACTTGCAGACCTGCCCAGCCTTCTGGAACCGCGCCCCAGAACACGCCTCGAGGACTTCTCTGTGGTAGGGCCCAGCCCCGGAAGGCCGGTGCCTAGAGCGTGTCTCGGCCCCAAGGGTGGGCTCTGGCCCCGCTTTCCGCGGGGACGAGCCTCAGCTGAGAGGGTCGTGAGGGTGTGGGTGGGGCGGGGAAGACGACTTGAGGCGGCGCGGAGCGGGACGGGGTCCCGGTGGGGCGCGGGGCTCGAGTCTGGTGCGCGGGTGAGCTGCTGCTTGGAAGCGCGCGCGCCTGGGTGCGGGGACGCGCGGGACCGTGTCCGCGCTCCCGCGCTCTTATCAGCAGCGGATCCGCGCGCCGGCGCCGGGCTCCGGGAGCGCCCGGCGGGGTCAGCCAAGAGAGGGTGTCGGCGCCGCCGGGAGGCGGTGGGTCGCTCGCGGGGCTGTTCACCAGTGGTCTCCGGACCGCCCCCACCCCGCCCAGGGCTTCCCAGGAGACAGGCGGATGAACAGTGACAGTCGGTTGCCACGGCGACACTTAAGACACCCCCTGGTTGACAGCTGACACGGAACTGGAACCCAGGACCCAAAGACGGAGCCTGCAGCGCCTCCTGCAGCTCAGATTGCCCACCCCTGCGCCCCAGGGAAGATCGCACTTCGGGGCGCGGGTCCCGGCACCAGAACGCGCCAGCACGCGGCACCCATTGCCTCGGCTTTTTCTGAAAGTGGCGGCGAGGGGGAGGGGGCAGCCCTGCACCCCGGGAAGGCAGCGAGGGCCAGGGTCCGGCTGGGGGGACGCGCGCCGGGCTGCGGGGGCGCGCCAGCTAGCCGCGCGCTGTCTGTCAGGCTCTGCACCCCAGCACCCCCCCCCCCCCCCCCGCGTGTTCACACGCCGCCTCTCGCTGCCGCAGCCGGACGAGCTAATCAGCACAACATCCACCTATCGATCGCTGGCCGGGAGCCAGGCGGGCCGGCACGGCGCCAGCGCTGGCTGCGGGGCACCGGGCCGCGAGTGAGTGGGGAAGGGGCGCCCCTCCCTGGCTCCACCCAGGACCCCGTTTGGAAAGACGCCTTCTCTTTGGGTAGGGTTTGGGGGAGATCGTAGCCCGCCAGCCAGAGGTGGGGAGAGGGACCGGGTGGCTGAGAGCAAAGGGGCCCTCCCTCCGCCCCACCCCCTCCTCCTTATAAAAGCGAAGAACAAAGAGGCCGCTGGGGAAGGCGGCTTTGATCTGACCCACCTCCCCAGTTCTAGGCCGGGCACCGCCCAGGGGGAGAGGGAAATCCAGTTCTGGAGACCCAGGCGTCCTGAAATCCAGGTGCTGGCTCTCTCCCACCCCTCCTTCTGCCCCCAGCATGGTGCGGGCTCACAGGTGAGGGCCGCGCCCCCTACGCCCATGGCTGGTGGGTCACGCAGCATCTGCTTCTCCCCAGCAGGAAGCAGTTCCCGGCGGGGAGCATGCCAAGTGGACTCCACAGCTGCCGCTGGCACCTACCCCATGCTGCCCGGAGGGTGCCCACGAGGCCTGGCTCTGATGGCCTGGGCACAGCTGGCATGGAGGTCAGGCCAAGCCTGGCGACAGCGTGGGCCGCAGGGAATCCTGGGGTCCAGGAGGGATCTCTGGAACAGCCTGCCGTTGGGGGCGGGGCAGATGACGATTTATTGAGGGTTTGGTCCAGATACTTATAAAAATACAAAGTGGCATGAGCTGAGACCTCATGCCAAGTTCATCTTCACAGAAGACACGTGACTGACCCTCCCCCCAGAGGGAAAGGTGCTGCCCCAGGGAAGAGGTGCCAGGGCAGTGGGGCGCAGATGGCAGGCCTGGCCCCTCTTCCTCACCCCGTCTGTCCACCTGTCTGTCCCCGGGGGCTTCAGCTCTGGCCCCTGCAGGTCCAGGACGTAGGCCACCAAGTCCCTGTGCTCCTGGGCTGGGGTGGGCAGACCATGGTGGGCGTGACTCGGCTCCAGCTGCCCCTCACGCCTCTTCTCACAGGCCAGCACTTGGCCACTTGGGGGTCGCTTGTCCCTGGCCTCCATGGTCTTCTCATGGTCCTGAGGGGCAGCACTGGCCGGAGTTTGGGGCAGTGCTCTTCAGAGGGCTCAGAGAGCTCGCAGGAACCTCAGGATGGGAAACAGCAGCAGCAGCAGCACAGAGAGGGCTGGGGCGCCCCCTTGCCACCCCGACGCACCACTCTCCCGGGCTCCCCACAGGATGGGCCGACCTCGGACTCTGGGAATGGGAGGGGAGACACTGAGGGGTGCTCCAACTTCCACCTGCGCCCCGCTGCCCACTGCTCTTCCCCTCACCAACTTCCCAGGCTCCCCCCAAACTGCCACAGCAGAGCACCAGTTCAGGGGCAGCCTGGGCGAAGCTCGGCCCCTGGAGACGCCACCCACCCTAGCACAAAGGAGGGAGGGGGCTCAAAGCTGGAGGAGGGAGCCCCACCTGAACTCAGAGTCCCATGCCCCCTCCCTCTCATTCCCGGAAGGGGGTCCCAAGCACCCCTATACTTACTGCTCTCCTTGCAACAGACAGACACCTGCAGCCTCAGGCACTGGCCGGGACTCTCTGGAGAGGGCACCGCTGGGGAAGGGTGGGCGAGAGGTGAGCACAGTGTGGAATGTCTGACCGGACCCCAGCTCTGACCCCCCCAGCTTCGCCTCTCTCCTCTCCAGCTGTACCCTCAGGAGGTCACGCCTGCCCTCCCCCTCCCGGACCCCTCCTACCAGAGGTCGCTGTCAGTCCTGCCTGGGCGCAGTCACCTTCCCGGCTTGGCCCTCACTCCCACTCCCTCAAGGCTGACAGTGATGGGGAACCCCACCCCTCTTCCCACTTCCCCACCAAGACTGCCTGTCCGTCTCACGCACAGATGTAGTAGTACGTGTCTCCAGGTAAGAACTTCGAAGCCGAGCGAGAAGGGCGTGAGCGCTGAATCTTCTCTGAGAAGCGGACAGGTCCCAAGGGGGCGAAGGGCCGAGAGCATTCCCATCGCTTGAGGCCCGGGGCCCTCGGCCCGGCAGGCCTGGTAACCCCTGCCAGTCCACCATGTACAATGCGAAGCTCTCGGGGGCCTCCAGGAGGGCCTGGACCTTCGTAGTGGGGGCAGAAGATGTCTAGGTAATCGTTGAGGCCCAGCTCCACCGCCATCGCCTCGAAGCAAGCTGTGGGTGTGGGGGAAAGGGACAGGGGCTCAGGGAAGGGCCAGCGACCCCCTGTCCATCAGGTCCCTGTCTCCCAGCCCTCACCAAGGCGGAGGCCACCCAGCAAGGCCAGAGCCTCCACGACACAGCTCTGGACAAGGAATGTGCAAAGGGTTCTTGAGCTTGGAGAAGCCGAGGGGCACGCCATGCCTCGAACAGGAGGCCGTGCCCACCCTGCCCTTCCGACTGGAGTTGCCACCCACCTCTCCGGCCCCAGCACCCCCCCACCCCCACCCCAGGTTGCATCTGAGAGACAGAGGGTGCTGTGCGCTGTGTAGGAGCCGCAGGGCCAGAGGTGCAGGGTGCGGGTACAGCCAAGACAGCAGGGTCCCAGGAGTCGCGGAAGACAGGCTGTCCTTCATTTACCAATTCACTGGATTTGGGGTTGCGCTGGCAGTGCTTAGAGCTTACTCTGGCTCTGCACTCAGGGATCACCCCTATGGATGCCTGGGGACCATATGGGATGCTGGGGATCGAACCTGGGTCAGCCCAACTGGCTGTCCTATGGCTTGGTCTCTACTAGAAAGAACCCCAGGGGAGTGCCAGGGGGAGAGGCAAGCATGCTTCCCTTCCCTCCCAGGGCAAGGGCACGCGGGGAGGAATACGGTGCCCCCTGAACCGTCATCCAGCCCTTGGGGCCGTCAGCGGGGCTGGAGCGGCAGCATCATCCCTCCCTCCCACCATCAGCTTCCGGCACCCACGTGCGCAGACCCACGTACACACAGAACCGGCCAGACTGAAGAAAACCTCCAACTGACCCTCAGTGGGTAGTCCCAGGACCACCCTGCAGCAGGTGGCCGGACTAGAAGTGCAGATTCCTGGGCTGAGCCCCAGACAACACAAGCTGAACCTTGGCACGTAAGGATGCAGGGCCCCGTGTCCGCAAGGGCTCCCACCAGATACTGCTCCACCAACATCTGGGGGTCCAGCCCGTGTCCGCAAGGGCTCCGCACCAGATACTGCTCCACCAACATCTGGGGGTCCCGTCTAGGAACCAGAAACCTCGGGGTGAAGGGCTGGGGGCAGGGACTGGAATCTTTAACGTTCTTCCAAGCGATTCAGGGGCACTGGGCTGGAACGGGGAGGAATTCAGGCTGCAGGACAATAGCACTTATGACAGCGCATTGGCATTATAATGACCAGTGCAGAGGGGTCAGCTCCCAGAGGGCAGAGTCTAGCCGTCTATCTCTGGAATCCCCTAAACACAGGCCCAGGCACCCACAGGATGAGGAAGATGTTAGCGAGCAAACACGCGTCAGAAGCGCAGATTGTCCAAGTAGGAAAATCAAAAAGAAAACAGATGGAGAAAGCAGAGAGGCAGGGAGAAACCAGGAGGAGGATGGAAGCAAGCAGCAAAAAAAAAAAAACAATAAAAACACGGAGGTTCAACGGCAGAGAAAGAAACTGTAGCTGGCTTCTGGAGAGAACGCCTTGCACACTCGGGGCAGCCGCCTGCTTTCCCAGGGGTCCGAGTATTATTAGCCCATTTTACAGATGAGATAACTGAGGTCAGGGAGGTCAAACAAGTCGCCCAAAGGTGAATCAGCCAGAAGGGCAGGCTGGAGACGAGACCGAAACAGAGGGGCCCGGAGAGCTCCCGAAGGAGGTGGACAGGCTCGAGGCGCCACCCCCGCGCGCTCTGGAAGCCCCTTGCTCCCTGCACTCCCTCCCGAGTTTGCCCGCCCCAGCCCCGGCCCCAGCGAGCCAGGAGCTCCCCCCAAGCGCGGGGGGGCGGGGCTCAGGCGCAGGCCAAGACCCCTCCCCCAGCTGCCGGCTCCGAGACCAGAGCCGGGCGCTCGGGACCGAAGTCGTGCGCCCCGCGCCCCAACACGTGCGGGAGGAGTGGGGAGCCCGAGGCGCGCCTCGCCCTCCCCCTCGCCCCTCCCCGCCGACTCAAACAAAGGAGCCCCGGCGCGCGGCCCGATCCGGCAGCCGGGCGCACGCAGCGAGGGCCCGACGCGCGCCCGGCCCCAGAGCGCGCAGGCCCGGCTCGCAGCGCTCCGGGTTCGGCCCGGCTACCTGGGGTTACTGGAGTTCCAGTAGAGGGGATGGCGAAGGCCGGAGCCCCCTCGCAGAGGGGAGCCGAGAAGCGCGGCCCAGAAGATCGTCCGCAGCAGGGGCAGCAGCCGCATCGCCCACCCCCGGGTCCGGTCCGGTCTGGTCCGGCCCGCCCCGGCCCGCTTCGAGTGGCGGCGAGAAAGGTACAAAGTGGAAGGTGGGGGGGGTGCTCCGACTAGGGGGGTGGGGTGTGGAGACTCGCGGACCACGCCCCCGGATAACTTTCCACCAATGGGAGCATGACTCCGCCCCTATGCTCCCGGCCAACTCGCCTTAACCCTCGGTGCGCCACTTCGTGCGCGCCAGGTTATCCCGCCGGGCTAGCGGCTGCCTGCGCCAGCTGCGCGGGAGCGGGCGGGAGGGACCGGTTCCTCTCTCTAGGAAGTGCTTTCAGGAAGGCTGTGCCTGTCGTGGCTGCATTGGTACACGATAGAGCGCCTCGTTTGAGGATTGGGGGCCTAAGGGATAGTGCAGCGGGTAGGGCGCTTGCCTTGCAAGTAGCTGACCCGGTTTCCATCCTCAGCATCCCATAAGATCTCCCGAGCTGCCAGGGAGTGATCTTCCTTCCTTCCTTCCTTCCTTCCTTCCCTCTTCCTTCCTTCCTTCCTTCCTTCCTTCCTTCCTTCCTTCCTTCCTTCCTTCCTTCCTTCCTTCCTTCCTTCCTTCCTTCCTTCCTTCCTCCCTCCCTCCCTCCTCCCTCCCTCTCCCTTTGATGCCTGGGACTGAACCTGAGTGGGCCTCGTGCAAGGCCCTATGCTATCGCTGCGGCACCCCAAGAGTGTTTCTTGAGTGCATAAGCCAGGAGTAAGTCCTGAGCATCACCGGGTGTGGCCCAAAAGCTATTAAAAAAAAAAAAAACCTTTGGAGGATTTCTTTAGGAACATACTCCCTTTACCCCAAGAGGAAGGTGAGGCACCAGCCCGATTTTCTTTGCACATCTGGGGGTAGCGCGGGTGAAGGGACAGATCGCTTCCGGGGACTATCTGCCCCACTCATACACATACACACTTCACTCTCTGTGGCCGGCCCCATGCCCACTTCGGGGGTTGGAGCATGTCCCTTCTCTTGCCCACACTTCGTTGTTCTGGGATCCTTAAGACGAAGTAATAAGGAGGTTGCGGCCTGTACAAAGCACCTTTGTTCCCCAGCCCTCAGGTGGGGGGGAGGAGGCAGGTGTGCGGCCTTGGGATCGTGGGAGCCGCCACTGCCCCTCTCCGCCCTGGCCCCGGGGCTCCGAGAACAGCGGCCAGAATAGACCCACGTTTCCCGGCCACGGTGGGGGAGACGGAGGGTCCATCAGCGTGGCTGGTATGATGATCGTCCCAAGAGGCCGGGTTGAGTTGTAGGCGAGGGCTTGAGTGCTGCGCGTGGTAAAGGGCGTGCAGCTTCCTGTGGCTCTGGACTGAGCAAAGGGCCACGGTGGGCTGGGCAGGAGCAAGCCGCGAGCAGCCGGCCACTGCGCTGACCCAAGCCGGACTCGCCCTCGCGCTCCCATCTACCTCGAGGCGGCACCGTCCCCTGGCGGCCACACCTGGAACCGCAGCAGGGGTGACCGAACACGCCAAGGCGCAGCCATGAATAAATATGAGTTCTCATTCATATTTATTGCGACCGTCATATAGAGACAAGCTGTGCGCGTCTCCCCCCCAGCCCCGGCCAGCGCCCAGCCCCTCCCCAACTCCAGTCTGCAGGTGCTAGGCGGATCCCCAGGGTGATGCTCTAGAGCTCCTGAAGGTGCCCGGTGCCGCGGGACGCCTGCTCCGTCGCAGCGGGCCCCTTCAGTCATGGCGGGGGACCCCAGGGGTGGGAGGTGGTCGGCCTCTAGATGTCCTAAGTCAGGGTGGAGGCAGCGGAGCCCCAGGAAGAGGTCAGAGGTAGAGCGGGGACGCTGCAGGGGGTGGCGGCGCGGGCCTGCAGGGGCAAAGGCCGGAGCGTTGGTGGAGGGCTCCCTTTGCCGCCCCCCCACACACACACACACCCCCGCCAGTCCATTCTCAGCTCCCTTCTCTGCTTACCTGGAGGGTACCACTGAAGGCAGTAATCCAGCTTCTGGACTGGGCGTCTCCCGAAGGGCACCTGCTCTGGGGGTTGGTGGTCAGTGCTTTCCTTGGGGGTGGGGGCTTGGTGGGCCCCTGAGGCTGAGAGAGAAGTTGCGGGGGGTTTGGTGGGTGTCGCACTGCCCCCTCCCATGCCCTGGTGCTGGGGAACACCAGCTGGGTCGGCCCGGCACCAGTGGTCACCTCTGTCTCCAAACAAACCTGTCACCACTAAAGAAGCCCTTGGGCACAGAAGGGACATCTCACCACGGCCACCACTGCCACGGCCACCACTGCCACGGCCACCACTGCCACGGCCACCACCGCCACGGCCACCACTGCCACGGCCACTACCTCCACAGCCACCACTGCCACGGCCACCAGTACGACAGCCCTAGGTGGGTGAAGAGGCTGTTCCTTCTCTCTCCCACAGTGTTACCTGGGGCGCCTCACCACTGGGTCAGCGGGCAAAGGGCGGGTAGGGGGATTGGGTCGATCCGCCAGCTCAGCCTGGGCAGAGAGAGGGGTGGTGGCTTGTGAGAGCTACAGCCAGGGGCAGTGGCATGCAGAGGTTCTCCCGTGGGGTTTAAGTCAACATGCAGAGTCAGCCAGAGGGTAGGAGTAAGCCCCAACGAGCGCACAGGGCTCTGGCGCATGCCAGCAGATGCCTGGGGGACGGAGGGGTGAGGGGTGGGGAAAGGCGTGGATCCTCTTGGCGGCCCCGGATGGCTGCAGTCCGCCGCTCACCACCAGGTGGTGGTAGAAACCAAGGCAGGAGGCTCACCCTTTGCTGCTTCGGGGGCTCAGAGTGTCTGAAGGCGGAGGGGCACCCTGGTCCCCGCATGAAGAGCACCGCTGGCAGGGAACAGGGATGAGAGCTGAGGCTTGGCGCCAAGCTTCCCACCTGCCCTGGGTTAGATTTACCTGGAGTCTCTTGCGTACAGGGTCAGGGAGGCAGCGGCCTGGAGGGGGCGGCCGGGAAGCCGCCAGCGCTTGCCTGCGAGAGAGGCCAAGTGGACAGGCGCGGGAGCAGGAGCAGAGATAGATGTGGGGTTAGTGCCGAAAGAGGGGTCCGGCGGAGGCAGTGCATGCGGTTATCCAGCTGCATGCAGAGAGCTGACCAGCGTCGGTGAGGAGGGGGCACACGATCTCTCTTGGCAGAGCAGGTACACTCACCTACCCTTCCTCCTACACATGCCAACCTGGGCCTCTGTGGGTCCTGGTGCACCCAGGGCAGTTCTGAGTGCCACCAACCATCCCTGGCCCTGCAGGCCTGCTGCTTGGCACCCCTGCGCCAGAGAGCGCCTCGGACCTTTGTGTGGGTGATGGTCCCCTCCCTGTGTCTGGGCCTACAGCTGGGTCAGGGGAGCCCCGGGGAGGCTGGCCTCACTCCTTGGATGACTTTTGGATGCAGGAGTCTCTGAGTCTAGGATCATCCGTCCCTTCACCTGGATGTCTGGGGGGGACGGGGTGGGGTGTGCCCTCTGCTGCATTCCAGCTCACCTTGGCACCTGGCATCAGCAGGTTCCTCTGCGGGGGTCCTGGGTGTTCTGGCTGGGTGGGCTGGGCTGCCCTGAGTACAGAGAAGGGCCAGCTCAGCCCCGTACTCTTCTCCCTCAGCAGGGGGCAGGGCTGGGGGCTGGCTTAGGCCAGACCGGCAGGGAGGAAGGTGACCCTCCTTAGTGAGCCTGGGGCTTCCTGGGAAGGAAGGGGGCTGGCATCCTGGCTGTGGGTGCAGGTAGGGAATGGAAGCCTGCGGTGTCGAGGGGCCACAACCAGGGCCAGGGGCTGGGGCAGTGCTAAAGGAGCTGGTACCTGTATTGGCAGCTTGGCCCCTTGAGTTAGCAGAGCCGCTGGCGGAGGCGGGCACGGTGCCAGTAGCTGGCTCCAAGCAGCACTAGGACCAGCAGGAGCAGGAGGCTGAGGAGCAGCCCGGTGGTCAGGAGCTGGTTGCTATAGGTGAGGGACGGTTCAGAGGTGAGCAGGGAGGCCTGGGACGGAGCCCTGGGGCGCAGCACCTGCCAGGCAGGTGGCACAGCCTGGTTGATCCCTGGAATTGGCCCACATCGCTTAATGCTCCCCCTGGCGCCAGAGCCACGGCCTGGGCACACAGCCAGCACCGCAGACAACTGTAGGGAAGAGGAAGGAGCAGGAAGGGGGCCCAAAGGGCCAGAGCAAGGCTGTGCGGGAGGAAGGCCCAGGTCTGTCCCTGCCACTGCGTGTGCCTGAGGAGCCCGCAAGGCCAGACACATTGAGAAAATAAAATACACAGGGGAAAGAGAGGGAAGGGAGGAGAACAAAGATGAACAGGAAGGCTCAGAGCCCAGAATGGGGAGGTAGGCAGGGAAGGTCACATGACCTGAGTAAAGGGTGCTCAGGATTTGACCTCGGCGCCACACAGCCCCCTCTACTGCTGGGTGTGGCTCCGGAGGTGCTCAGCACTGCTGGAGGGGCTGGGTGCACCCCAAAGTGCAGGGCCTGAGCAGCCGCGGGTCCTCAGACGTGAGCACCAAGCCCCAGCCTGGCCGTCTATAGCACCACGAGGAGTGGCCCCCAGACTCCCGAGCACTATTTGCGAGATCCTTCCTCCCAAAATATATATATACTTTTATTCTTTTTTCTTGTGGTTTGATATGTTGGCCACACCTGTCTCCTGGCTCTGGCTCAGGGAAGACCCCTGACGGGCCTCAGAGCACTCTGTGTGGTACCAGGGCTCAAACCCGGGTGCCCTGTGCGCGAGGCAGGTGACCTGTCCTCTGCTCTATCTCTCTGGCCCTTCAACTTCTTCATAACAAGGAAAGGGGGAGGAAGAGAAAGGACATGCCTCTCCCCACCTCTGCTCTGGACCGGGCGCAGTCAGGGGGTGCCCAGCCCTCCTCGCAGTGACAGTTGCCGTTGCTGCTGCACACCTGGAAGGGAGAGTGAGCACTGGGGGGCCTGTCCCGGGGCCGCACCCCACGCCCACTTTCCAGGAGACAGAGCATAGGGGGCCTGTCCGGGCCGCACCCCACGCCCACTTTCCAGGAGACAGAGCATAGGGGGCCTGTCCCGGGCCGCACCCCACGCCCACTTCCCAGGAGACAGAGCATAGGGGGCCTGTCCCGGGCCGTACCCCACGCCCACTTTCCAGGAGACAGAGCATTGGGAGCCTGTCCCGGGCCGTACCCCCACTCCCACTTTCCCAGGAGACAGAGCATTGGGAGCCTGTCCCGGGCCGTACCCCCACGCCCACTTTCCCAGGAGACAGAGCACTGGGGGCCTGTCCTGGGGCCGCACCCCATGCCCACTTTCCCAGACCGTGGACGGGCCGTGCCCTGGCTTTGGGGTGACAGTCTCTATCCTGGCCAGAGTCATGTAGCTAGAGTGCCCTGCCGCAGGGCTCCTAGTGCTGGAGGCTCCCAGCCCGTCTGAATCTCCCCAGGAAAGGGGGAGAGACGCAGAGACAGAGCTCAGAGAGGCTAGGTAAGCTGTTTGGAGTCACACAGCTAGTAAACAGTGGAGCAGGGATTTGAGGCCAGGCCTGTCCAAAGCCAGAGTCACCCTTTCCCTGGGGCGGGGATGCTTCCTGCACCCCGTCCTTCAGTTGCTCGCTCACCCCATGTCCATGGCATCTGCTGCGACATTCCTGCGCTCCCAGGAGGCTGGCAGGTTGGCACCTCCGGTCAATGCACACCTGTTGGCGGGGAGGAGGGGCCTGAGAGGTCACGATTCCCCCAGGATCCCCTTGTCCAGAGGGAGGCGCCCAGTCTCCCCTCTGCAGACCCAGTCTGTGACTGAGAGTAAGACAGCGGCACTGTCCGCCCGGATCCAGTGTACCCTTCCCGCCCTCAGAGGCTGCTTACCAGACCAGGGCCACAGGCGGTGCCCGGTAGTGCCAGGAATGGCTGCGCCACGTCGCTGCCCAGGTCCAGGCGGGCGGCTGCAGTTGAGCCGGGTGCCATTGGCTTCCAGGGCCTCCCAGGCGCAGTTCAGCGGCTGCCCCCAACAGAGGCCGCGCGCCGCCCCTTGGCACTGGAGCTGCCCGCAGATGACGTCACTGGGGCGAGAGGCAGGGCAGGGTCAGCAGGAGGGCGTGGAGACTCCCACCCACCGGGGGTAGCCAGCATCCCCACGCACCTGGGCGCACAGGCCACGTAGCTGCCATTGGGATGGCGCCCACAGCTCCCAAACGCGTCCCCCGGCGTGTTGGCGGCTCGCAGGCAGGGGTGGCGCGGCGGGCTGGGCCCCTGGGCCCCAACGCCTGGCACTGCTGGGCGTAGGAGGCGCAGCGCCCCACGCCTACGGCCATGCCGTCCGCACAGGTCTCGCCGTCCCCCAGGCCGAGGTCCGCGGGGCACTGTGCGCTGTCTCCCGGGCAGAATTCTGGCAGGTCACAGTCACCTCGGGCCGGGCGGCACTGCCAGCCAGCAGGGGCGCAGCTGCGGGAGGTGCATGAGCAGGAGCGTGAGCACCTGAGAGGTGATGCACCAGTATGCCCACCTGGAGGGCTCTGCTTTTGGTGTTGAGGGGGCACATGCGCAGTACCATGCTGTAACACGGGCACCCATGCGTGACAGCCGCCCCTACGCACCTGGCAGTTGTCACAGCAGGGCTCCTGCGAGGCGCACTGTGCCCCGGCCGCAGCTGACAGGTGAAGTGGTCACAGCACGGGTCAGTGCAGGCCTGGGGGTTGCAGAGAGGAGGGCGCTCAGGCTCAGCACTCCGGTCTGTAGGCCCGCAGGGGGCTGAGGGGCTCAGGGCTGAGGCTTGGGGTGGCGGGCTCACGTCGGGGAAGCCGCAGTCACATTGCTCCCCGGCTCCACAAGCTGGTTTCCGCTGCAGGCTGCCCAGGGCACCGCTGACCGGCGGCCTGGTCAAAGAGACAGCTGCCCATCCCGGCCTGCAGCGCCCTCTCCAGGGCCTGGCGGCTGCAGTTGCTGAAGTTCAGACCCGGCAGGAAGCTTGAGCGGGGAGAGGCAGATCAGGCTGTGGCCGCCCGCTGCACCCGTCCCCTCTCTCCACACCCACAGTCGCTCACTCTGTGGAGGCCTCCATGATGCAGGCCTTGGCAGGGGCTGGGCCTGGACAGGGGCAGCTGCTCCCGGGCAAGTCGTGGTCCAGGCCCAGGCTGTGGCCCAGCTCGTGGGCGATGGAGGAGGCGACTCCCAGGATGCTGGTGGAATGGTCCTGTCAGTGGGGAGGGGGTACCCCAGCTCCAGCACCCGCCTGACCGCTGCTCGCGCCTCCCTGCCCTCGGGGCCTGCAGGCTCCGCCTCCCTCCTCCAATGCGGCTATGCGGCTACAGTCTACAGGCCTCACCAGCAGGCAGGTTCTCCTCTGTGACCCTCCCCTCACCCCCTGCAGATTGGCTCTGTCCTTTGCTTTCTTTTTCCTTTGTGGGTCACACGCAGAGATGCTCAGGGGTTACTCATGGCTGGCTCTGCGCTCAGGAATTACTCCTGGCGGTGCGTGGGAGACCATATGGGATGCCAAGGCTCAAACCGGGTTGGCCGTGTGCAAGGCAAATGCCCTCCCTGCAGTGCTATCACTCCAGTCCCTGGCTCTGTCCTTTGGGCGTCAGCGCCGCCCCACTGCCCACCAGGAAATGGGCAGTGGACAGGGAGATGGTTCCACAGCCTGAGCACAGGGAGGCCGTGTGGAGGGTGCATGCAGGGTTCACAGAGCACCAAAAAAGGGGAGGGACCACCCACAGCGATGATGCAGGAGAAGCCCCTCAGCACAGCTGGGTGTAGCCCACTCCTCCCCCCCACACCCCCAAGAAAAGCAAAAAGAAAAGAAAGGGCTGGGAAGAGCTCCTAGTCTGGAGCGATAGTGGTGCAGCGAGGGGGCCCGCCTGCACCCTGCTTTGTTGGCCGGCACGGCTGAAGGAAGGGGCGGCGGGGCGAGGCAGGCCAGGGGAGGCGTGGAGACGGCTCACCATGTTGACGCCTCCCGACAGCTCTGGGGAGCAGATGGAGTCCTGAACGGCGAGACCCACTGGCGGCCCGGAGAACACAGTTGCACTGAGGGTCAAGAGTCAAAGGTCAGAGTGCATGGTCTTGGGGGCTAAGCTCAGAGACTGGACTGTGGGATTAGACCACTGAGCCCAGGGCCTTACGTCACCAGCTGGGCACTGTCGTGGGGCAGTCTGGGCAGCAGGTCTGTCTGGCGCCAGCGCAGGAAGTTGTCAAGAGTGACCCCTGGGTCCTGGCTGATTTTCACCAGGTCTTGCTGGGTCCAGGCTTCCAGGCCCACGAGCACCACCCGGACATTGAGGGGCGGCGGAAGAACTGAAAGGGAGCGGGATCAGGAGGGGCTCCAGTGGCCAGCCGGCAGGGCTGTGTCCCCCACCCCCACACTCACTGTGTCCAGGAACAGCGCCACCTCGAGTGAGCGGTTCAGCAGCTGCTGGGGGTCCGGATACCTCTGCACCTGAGGGGTTGGGAGCAGGGACAGTCACAGGAGGCGGTCGGTGCGGCCAGTGGTCGGAGCGCTGCCCGTCAGCTCACCTCAGAGTGATCGGCCACAATCACCAGCTCCACGATCTTGGTCTCTGTCACCACATCTCGTCTCTGCAGTGGACAAGGACAGTCACGAGCCTGGGCGTAGCTCAGAGGCAGAGCCTGGGCCTGGCCAGCACAGGCCCTGCATTCGGCCTCCAGCAGCACCCACCCACGTGCCAGGGGCGCACCCACGACCATACACGAGTTCCGCTACCCAGTGACCAAGTCCTGGGGCCTGCGCATGCCCGGACATCACAGAAGCAGCGGCAAAAAGGAAAGGAGGAAAAATGACAGAATTTGATGGGGCAGGGAAGGCCTTGCACACAGCCAGCTCTGGTTCAGTCCCCGGAACTATATATGGAACCCCTCACTCACCCCCAAGCAGCAGCAGGAGTGAGCCCTGAGCACTAAACCAGGAGTCCTCTCTGAGCGCTGCTGGGAGTACCCATACCTCTTTCCCCCCCAACTCCTCCCGAAAACCTTTCCTAAATAAAATAAAAGAAAATGTGAAAACGTTTTGAGTAAATGAGAGTAAGGCACCCAGCCGCTCACTGTCCATGCAGTGCCTACTTCACTCCTGCCTGTCCACTCCTAGCCTGTGTAGCCCATTGAGGAGGGTGAGTATCCTGTTTCACAGAGGAACCACCAAGAAGCAGTGCCTTGTTTTCCTGACTCCAAATCAGGGCATTTTCCAAATTCTTAAAAATATTCAGCCACAGAGATATGTGGATCACACCGCACTATCGTTCATGAGTATGGTGGGTTGGGTGTATGCCTTGAATGTGGCAGACCGGTTCCTTCCCTGGCATCCCATATGGTTCCCCCAAGCACTGCCAGGAGTGATTCCTGTGTACAGAGCCAGGAATAACCAACCCTTAAGCACTGCCAAGTGTGGGCCACTCCCTCAAAAAGTCTCCTTGGGTGGGGAGGTAGAAAGGGAGCACTAGGGATAAGGAATTTTCCTTGCATGTGGCTGGCTCTGGTTCACCACCCAGCACTGTGTATGGTCCCCCAAGCACTGCCAGTCACTCCTGAGCACAGAACCAGGAATACATAACCTTGAGTACCAAACACAAAGGTGTGACTCAGACACATACCCATATACACTAATAATAATAATATGTGGGCTAGGAAACAGCTCAAAAGGCTGAGCATATACTCTGCATACGGAGGCCTAGGTTTTGAAGCGCCGTCACCTCATGGTCCCCTGAACACTGTTGGGAGTGACCCTCAAAGCTCCCAGATTACTGACCATACGCAGCAGGCACAGAGCTAAGGCTTTTACTCATACACTTACTGTTTAGTTTTCACAGCACCCTAAAAGGGGAAGAGTCTCTGCCCCCTACCCCCTGTATTACACTTTAGGAAATGGGTTGTTAGGGCATGTTGGTTACAGCTCTGTATTCCAACTGCCCACAAGGGCGCTCTCCACTTACAGGATCACGAGAAGAGAATTTTGCTCAGGCACCTGTATCTGAGCCCTGGGATAAACCATTTATTAGTGGAAAGGCCTTGGGCAAGTCACTTAACCTCTCTGAGCCTGTTCCCTCACTTAAGAACAGAGGTGGGAGGCTGGAGCAATAGTACAGCCCTGGGTTTGGTTCCAAGGCTGTCTTCATAGTAATAAAAATGACTTGTGGGCTGGAGAGATAGGACAGTGGCAAAGCACTTGCCTTGCAAGTGTACAAGGCAAGTTTGATCCCTGGTTTGATCCCTGGTAATGCTTAGGGTCCCCAAGACAAAAGTGATCCCTGAGCACACAGCCCAAGGGTACCCAGAGCACCGCTAAATTTGGCCCCAGAACCAAAAAACTTGAAATAATAATTGAAGTGATAGTACAGTGCGTGAGCACAAAACCAGTGGGCAGGGCCAGAGTGATAGCCCAGAGGGTAGGGCGTTTGCCTTGCAGCGGCTGGCCCATGCCATCCTGGGTTCGATCCCCAGCATCCCATATGGTCCCCTGAGCCAGGAGGCGATTCCTGAGTGCAGAACCAGGAGGAAACCCCTGAGCATTGCGGGTGTGACCCAAAAAAGCAAAAAAAAAAAAAAACAAAAAACCAAAAAAAAACAACAGTGGGTAGAGTGTTTGCCTTGCATGCAGATGACCAGGTTCAATCCCGCCACCCTGAGCACTTACAGGAGTGATTCCTGAGTGCAGAGCCAAGTAACCCCTGAGCATCACCAGGTGTGACCCAAAAAGCAAAAAAAGAAAGAGAGAGAGAAAGAAAGAAAAGAGAGCGGGCGATAGCCCAGTGGGTAGGGGCGTTTGCCTTGCAGCGGCCGGCCTGCGCTGGCCCGGGTTCGATCCCGGCATCCCATGTGGTCCCCTGAGCACAGCCAGGAGTAATTCCTGAGTGCAGAGCCAGGAGAAACCCCTGAGCATCACCAGGTGTGACCCAAAAGCAAAAAGAAAGAGAGAGAGAAAGAAAAGAGAAAGAAAGAGAGAAAGAAAGAAAAGAGAAAGAAAGAGAGAGAGAAGAGAGAGAAAGAAAGAGAGAGAGAAAGAAAGAGAGAGAAAGAAAGAACAATCCAAGCTTCTGAGCCCTCCCTCCCTCCCAGGGTCGCTGGGAGTCAACACCATGAGTCAAGTCCCAAACAGGCCTGGTGGGGGCAGAGCGGTCCCTCTCTGGGTGCAGGAGCAGCCCATACTGTGGGTGCACCCGTCAGTCCTGCCATCGTCCTCACCCAGCGGCCATGGTGTGGTCCCTTCAGGGGCTCTGTCGGAGTGTGGGTGCGAACAGGCCCCCTGCCTGCTCCGGACGCAGGTGCGGTGTGGCAGCAGGGTGGCCTGAATCCGAGAGATACGGGTAGAAGCCTCCTGGTCCCCAGGTCCCACCTCCAGGGTGTAGCTTCTCTCTGGGGACAGGACCACCACGCCCCTAGGAGGGAGCAGCAAGTGAGAGCACTGTGCTCCCTGCCACCCCCACCCCGCAACCTCCCTCTGCCTGGGATCCCCATACGGAGCCCGGAGCAGGTGCAAATGGATACCCAGGAGTGTGCATGGCCCGCACCCGGCCCTGGAAGCAGCAGCCGCCCTGGAGCACAGGACACAGAGCCCGTGTTGCTCCCAGCAGCCGCCCCTGGAGCACAGGGCGCCAGAGCCCGTGTTGCTCCCAGCAGCCGCCCCGAGCACAGGGCGCAGAGCCCGTGTTGCTCCCAGCAGCCGCCGGGGCCTGGGGCGCAGAGCCCGTGTTGCTCCCAGCAGCCGCCCGGACCACAGGGGCGCAGAGCCCGTGTTGCCCCCAGTAGGACCCTTCCCACTGCCCCCTCCCTGCTTCCTTCCCACTGCCAGACCGCACAGGAGACCCTGGCTCACCAGATTGTGTCCCTCACCGACCACCGGGTGCCATCAGGCTGGTACCACACCAGGGTTGGGTGGCTGGGGACCAGTTCCTGCAGATGAAGAGAAAGAGCGTGGTAGCAGCTGCCTTCGGCTGGGAGAGGCGTGACGTGGACAAGGGTGGTGATACCATAGCCTTCCCCCAAGAGGAAGCAGGGTGCCAGGGCCCTCAACTCTCGCCCGGCTATTTGAGTTCTCCACGGTTTCCAGCTGTGTTACCGTGGGCAGGATATTGACCTCTCTGTGCTCTGACAGCGAGGCTGGGGCATTCCCGAGCCAGGGCGAGGGGCTGAGCAGATGCTCTGCTTCTATCCCTGATCCCCAGTGGCACCACAGGGGTGAGCCCCCAGCACTAAGCCGGACCCAGGTCCTGAACTCTGTCAGGTGTGGCCCCCAAGATAAAATAAATACCATAACAACAATGCTAGTATAATTTTGAGGGTGAAGGGAGCGAGAGTAAATCCAGAGTCTGGTTATCAGCCCCACCATCCCCTCACCTGCTTGGCAACAGCTCGACGACATGGCTCTCCCCTTCAAGCTCTAGTTTGATCTGCAAGGCCTCGGGCGGGCGTGTCTGTGGCATCCGAGGACATGTCAGCCCCCTGGCCCTGCCGGAAGGACCTCTCCCCTCCCAGGCTCTTAAGAGCACCATCTCTGGATGAGCTCACTGGGGGCTGGGGGATCCCAAGGGAGGGCCGGAAGCCCTGCCTGGCCTGGGGCATTGTTCTGGGGGTTGTTCAAGGAGGCCAAGGGAGGTTTCTGAGCCGCCCCCTTCTCGGCTTCCTGCCCAGAGAGGAAGCCCACGGAGGACCCAGGGAGACTCCAGCCCTTCCTCTGACTCAGCTGTAGAATTGGGGTGGGGTGGGTATTGACCCTCTCTAAGCAGGACAGAGGAAGCAGCCCCCAGGGAGAGGGTAAGTGGGATCAGGTGTTGGGTGGGCCGGGAGAGCTGTCAGCCCTGCGGCCTCACTGCACTTGTGGCCCGGCTTTCCCAAAACGCCCGACTGAAGAGTGATTACTGGGAGACAGGGGGCTCACCTCCAGCACCGCGCCTTGGACCGCCAGGTGGTCCTGAAGGGGCAGGGCCTCTAAGGGCCCACCAGGTCCCCCTCTAGGCTTGCCTGCTCCTCCTTGGTGCCACCTGCAGGATCCCCAGAAGACCCCAAGAAAGTTGATCCGAGAGAATCAACCCCAGGGCTGGGGTACCCTGCCCAGCATCAAGGTCTTCCTCCCAAAGACCCCACAGAGCTTGCCCCGGCTGCTGTCTGCGGCTCCTTCCGGGAGAGAAAAGTTCTGCTGATCAATCCTGCCCCCTCCCTAGCCCCCTCGGACCAATCCCAGGTTCTTCCAGGGACCCTCCCTTGCTCCACTCCTCCCCGCCCCAGGAACGCCCCCTCTCCACTGGGCAAGTCTCGTGGCCGGCCGCCCGCGCCACCCTCCCTCCCTCCCGTCGAGATGTGGGCACGCCCGTTTCTGGGTGAGCAGAGCAAACACCCCTGATGCCCGGTCAGACACACCCGCAACCCACAGCCTCCGCTTCCTCCTCCGCCCCGCCCCCACAATGGCCCTCTCTCCGCCGGACACGCCGCCCCCGCTGCCCTCTCGGCCCCCGGCCCGAGACGGCAGCGGGAAGTGAAAGTTCAAGTAGGAGCCGGTGCCCCGGCCTCTTTCCTGGCCGCTGTTCCCGGCTCCTCCCGGGCCCGCCCGCGGGGCCCGGTCCTGGCGGCATCAGCACCGGGACGAGCGCCGGCGGCTCCGAGGCTCCGGGCCGGGCTGGGGGCGGCGACAATCCCCGAGAGCCGCCCCGCGAGCCGGTGCCCCCTCGGCCCTGGCACGGGCCGGAGAGCCAGCAAGGCCGCGGGAAGGCACAGGGGAGGCGCAGACGTCAGATCCCGGCGCAGCGATCAACCCCCAGCCCCCATCACCGTTCGAAAAGGCCCCCGGGCCGGGCCCCTCGGGCACCGGGCAGCGGAGAGGAGTGTCCGCGGCTACCGCGCAGAGGACGACAGGACGCGGGCCGCGGCATCCCCCCCGTCTTCTCTCGACCCCGATCCCCGTGACCTGGCCCCCAGCCCAGGACCGCATCCCAGGGCGGACGGCGCTCTGGGGAGGGTCTCCCAGGTCGACCCGGGTACCCCGCTGCCTCCCAACTTCTAGCGCCTCCTCCCGCTCTTCCCCGGACCACTCCCGGCCCGACACTCACTTATATTTGGGAGCGGCCGGGAAGGCAGCAGGCTGCCCGCGCCAAGGAGCCCCAGGGCCCAGAGCAGCGCCAGCCGCATGGCAGCGGCGCCCGGGCAGGGCGAGGGTAGCAGGTGCGGAGCGGCGCTCGCGGCAGCGGGAGCCACGGGGTCTGCCGCGCTCCCCCAGACGCGCCGCACCGCCTCCGGGGCCAGCCCCACCTACCAGGCCCCTCCCGAGATCCCCCCCCCAAGACTCTGGCTCCTCTCCCCGAGGCCCCGCCCCTCCAGGGAGTCAGGCTCCGCCCTCCTAAAGGTCCCGCCCGCCCAGCAGGCCCCTCTACGCCAAGGTGACCCCGCCCTTCCTGAGAAGCAGGCTCCACCCTCCAAAAGGCTCCGCCCCGCAGCCCTGCTCTGCTCCCAGAGGCCCCGCCCCGCAGGCGGACTCTGCTCCCGGAGGCCCCGCCCCACCCGCCCCTAGAAGTATCAGGCCCCCCCCCAAGAGAGCCTGCCCCTGAAGGCCACGCCCCTACAGAGACCTTGACCCCGCCCACCTAGAGGCCCCACCCCGCAGCCAGGCTCTCCCAGTATCAGCTCCACTCGCTAAAAGGCCCACCTCGCGTCCGGGCTCCGCCTTCCAACAGACCCCTCCCACAGCCAGGCGCTACTCTCTGAGGCCCCGCCCTCCCAATGTTCAGGCCCCGCCTCCCCAAGAGGCCCCGCCTCGCAGCCCAGCTCAGCTCCCGGGGGGGGCCCCGCCCCTGCCCCACGAGGGGTCGGGGGTGGGTGAACTGACTTCCCGCTGCCGCGCGGGCTGGGAGTCCCAGGACCGGTCTGACCCGCTTGGGCGCAACGCTGCTCCAGCTGGGCTAGGGTTCAGACCTAGCTCCGTCCCTGTGCTCTGCCCGCGCCCGGCTCTGCTAGGATCGCTAGAGCAGCGTATCCCAGGTGCGGGCGGAGCAGCGCCGGCCCCACCCTCCCGTTCTCAGGGCCCCTGCGCAGCGAGCAGCAGAAACGTGCAAAGCATTTTTATTAGACAGGGAGAAGCAGGGTGCGAGATCGCGCCCCCTTCACTCCGCGTACGTAGCATCGTCATTACTATCGCTATAAGCGGAGGAGGAGAGCTCCTCTGGGGGCGTGCAGGCCGGGCACAGCTGCTTCACGTCGACCCAGCAGGAGCTGCAGTACGCGCTTCGCATCCCGGCGTTGGGCACACGTAGGACTCGCGCGTCTCGGGGCCCCGCACACCACGCAGCGCCGGCGCGGCCAGGGGCGCAGGAACGGGCAGCGGCGGTGCAGCCAGGCGGCCAGGCGGCGGCGCTGTGGAGCGGGCGGAAAGGGAAGGTGGGGGGACTGGCCGTGCCTCTCAAGGCCCGACAATGCCACGTGTGGGATACAGCTGTATGGCCAAGAGGGCTATGGAAATAGATCCAGAGAGCGTTCCTTCGTCCCTGGGTGACGGCGCGGCAGAGAATGCAGCTGGGCGCGCTCCCCGCCAGCCTGGAGTAGCAACAGAGATCTTTGCCTTTCCCCTAACGCCAATCCTGGCCGGAGCGCTAACACGGGGGGTAAGGCGCTTGCTTTCCAGACACCGCACATGTTCCTCTAGATCCAGGAGGGATCCCTCAGCGCAAGCAAGGTAAGCCCTGAGGATCCGGGTGTGACCAGGGGGAAAAACAAGAACACGCAAAAGAAAGAAAAAAAAGGTAACCAAACATCAATCCTATTCGAATTTTTTTTTCTTTTTTGGGTCACACCCGGCAATGCTCAGGGTTTCTCCTGGCTCTGCACTCAGGAATCACTCCTGGCGGTGCTCGGGGACCATATGGGATGCCGGGGATCGAACCCGGTCGGCACAGGCCAGCCCGCGTGCAAGGCAAACGCCCTACCCGCTGGGCTATCACTCCGGCCCCTATTCGAATTTCATGGTTGAACTGACATGTGTGATGGGCAGATGAGCACTGTTGTGCTCCCCCACTTTGGAAGCTCAGAGAGGGTAAGTGATTTTCCTAAAGGAACACAGAGCAAACAATTAAATCTGTTGGGGAAACAGGAATACCCTGATTCCAAATAACAAACTTGGTTCATTAAGCTATGTTCTGCCATCCACTCCCAACCCCTACAAATTGCAAGGCCATTAGATCACATCTTTTTTTTTTTTTTTAGGTCACACCCGGCAATGCTCAGGGGTTTCTCCTGGCTCTGCACTCAGGAATAACTCCTGGCGGTGCTCAGGGGACCTTATGGGATGCTGGGGATCGAACCCAGCATGGGCCAGCTGCGTGCAAGGCAAGCGCCCTACCGCTGGGCTATCGCTCCGGCCCCTAGATCACATCCTTGCTCAAAAATTTTACCCCAGGGGGACTGAAGCAATAGTACAGCGCAAGTAGGGCATTTGCCTTGCTGCGCGAGCATGGGTTCATCCCACAGGGTCCCCGAGAATCGCCAGGAGTAATTCCTGAGTGCAGAGCCAACAGTAACCCTGAGCATCTACGGTGTGGCCCAAAAAAAATAAATTTACCCCTGGGTCTAAAGCAATAATACAGCTGTAGATGTGGAAGGCTGGTAGGATGCCTTGCACATAGCTGTCCAGGTTCGATCCCCAGCATCCCATATGGTCCTATGAGCACCGCCAGGAGTAATTCCTGAGTGTAGAGCCAGGAGTAATCCCTGAGCATTGCCACGTGTGGCCCAAAAACAAACACATAAAAAAAGAACAAAAATTGACCCGAGGGCTTGAGCCCTGACTGCACGGTGTGCGGGGGCTCCTGAGACGCGGGTCTTACTTGAGCCTAACACCGGGGTGCAAAGCCATGTACAGCAGGTACGGTGCTTTCGCCTTGTATGTGCTCAGCCTGAGTTCCATCCATGACATTCCACATGGTCCCCTGAGCATCACTAGGAGTAATTTTTTTTTTTTTTGGGTCACACCCAGCAATGCTCAGGGGTTTCTCCTGGCTCTGCACTCAGGAATTACTCCTGGCGGTGCTCAGGGGCCATATGGGATGCCAGGGATCGAACCTGGGCCAGCACAGGCCGGCTGTGTGCAACTAGGAGTAATTTTTAAGTGCAGAGCTAGGAGTAACCTCTGATCATTGTCAGGTGTGGCCTCCAAAAAACAAACAAGGGGCCGGAGCGATAGCCCAGCTGGTAGGGCGTTTGCCTTACTCGTGGCCGCCTGTGCGGCCTGGGTTCGATCCCGGCATCCCATATGGTCCCCGAGCACCGCCAGGAGTAATTTCTGAGTACAGAGCCAGGAGAAACCCTGAGCATTGCCAAATGTGACCCAAAAAGCAAAAAAAAAAAAAAAAAAAGGTTACCCGGAGGCACAGAAGGTAGGTAGAGCATGCTGACCTGGGTTCAATCCCCAGCACCCCAGATGGTTTGCTGAGCCCTGCCACGATTAGCCCTTGAATGCACAGCCAGGAGTAAAAACTGAGCACTGCCAGATGTGCCCCCAAAGCAAACAAAAATTTACCCTACAGAGGAGATGTCTCAAAGGACTGGAGACAGGTGCCACAGGACTCTCCCAGAGCATGGCAGGGTGTGACACAGCACTCCGCACAGCTCTGTGCCCTCAGTTCAGAATGAATGCCCTTCACTTTGCCATCTGCTCATCAAAATCTGGTTGCAGGGAGGCCGAGTGATAGCACAGCGGGCAGAGCATTTGCTTTGCACCACGGCCAACCTGAGTTCGATCCCAGGTATCCCATATGGTTCCCGAGCACCGCCAGGAGTAATTCCTGAGTGCAGAGCCAGGAGTAACCCCTGAGCATTGCCGAGTGTGACCCAAAAAGTAAAATAAAAAATCTGGTTCCGGGAGGTTCATCTGGCAGCACCCAGTAAAGTTCATTCCATTCCACAGACAGGGAAAGGCACAGGATTTCAGCTGGGCTCCAGGATTACAGCTCTCAGAGTAATAAGGGGAAGAGGCAGGGTTCACACCCAGCCCCTCTGGCCCCCCACACCCTGCCTCTGTACTGATCCTGATTATAGACTGGCCTCACAAGATGCCCTCCCCATTGCCCTCCCCGTTCTTCAGAAGGAAGAACGGGTCCAAGAGCTGTGGGCAAGATCACAAGGCTTATGAGGGAGTGTGGACTGGAACCTGCCTTTCCTCTTGCGACCGGCCCTTTCAGGAGGCCTTCCTAATTCCCGGTCCACCCCACACCCCACAGTCCCATCCTCTGAGCCTTGCTGAATGCCTGGTCTGAGCCCCTCGTTAACCTGTGTTTTGGCCTCAGACACTGTTTCAGTGACTTTGCTCTCCTTTGCTCTCCTTGGGCCAGTCTATACCTATCGTCTGACTCCCTCCTCCTCCGCGGTACTATTTACTTCTACTCCACTTCAGGGCTCTGCACTCAGGGATCAGACCTGGGGATCAGGGGGGCCCTCTGTGGTGCTGGGGATTGAACCTGGGTGGGCTATAGCAAGACAGGCAAGGCCTTCCCCTCTGTCCTATCTCTCCAACCTTGACTCCCTTTTCCTGCTTTCTTCCTGGGTGAATCTCATGACTAACACGCCGGAAAGGATCTTGGGAGTACAGAGACAGTCACAGAGCACACATCACACTCACTGCTCCCAGCCCCGCTGCCGGCCCCTGGGA
This sequence comes from Cryptotis parvus, assembly GCA_021461705.1. Lineage (NCBI taxonomy): Eukaryota > Metazoa > Chordata > Mammalia > Eulipotyphla > Soricidae > Cryptotis > Cryptotis parvus. The sequence continues at coordinate 54,286 of JAJIBD010012227.1, forward strand.
GTGCGGCCTGGGTGTAGGAAGGGGCGCTGAACTCACGGGGGCGCTCTGCTGCCGCGCGCGCGCAGGATGGCGGCCCTCCGCAGCCAGGTGAAGGCCGCTCTCTTCCTCAGCAGGTCGTTGTAGAGGAACAGGATCCGCTTCTCTCTCTCTGGGCCCGGGAGAGAGGAAGCCAGCGATCGTGAGCATCTTCTAAGGCTCCGGTGGGTAGGAGCGGGGCGGCACTCGCTTGCTTGCTCTCACGCGCGCACACAGGAGTGGGAAGGGCTGGGGATCCCGGCACACCTTGGGGAAATAAAGGCAGCGATGACCCTCAGGGGCCGGTAGCCAAAAGCCTGGAGCAAGCAGAGGCTCACGAGCACGGCGACCGGGAGCACAGTCCTAACGTAGGCACCGGTGCTCAGGCTGACCGTCTGGGGCAGGCAGGCTGCAAGATGGGTATATGGCTCAGGCCCAGGGCCCTGGGGATGGAGCCAGCCCGGTGTGGTGTGGTCTCCGACCCTCCCTCTCCTCGCCCCCACCCCTCCCCTCTGCTCAGCTGAACTCACAATTCAGTTTTGATTTATTTTGTTTGGGGGGTGGGAGGTGGGCGCGCTGGCGGCGGGGCGCAGGACTACAACAGGACTACAACCCAGGTAGGCTGCATGTAAGCAAATGCCCGACCCACTGTACTATGGCTGTGGCCCCTCACAAGTCAGTTCTGGTTCCTTTGCTTCTAGTTTGGAGTGAAGCCACATCCAAACGGTGTAGGTCGCTCAGGAATCACTGCCTTTGGGTGCTCAGGGGACCGTGCAGTGCTGGCATGATAGTTTGGTGCTCAGGTCTTGCCTTGCAGGAAGCTGAATGCAGTTTGGTCCCTGCACCGTGGGGTCCCTGAGCATCTTCAGGACTGAATGCAGAGCCCAGAGCTGGGAGTAACCCCCTGAGTACCACCAATGCCAGCTCAAACCCTCCCCCCAACAAAACACGCTCTAGCTGGCGCTCTGGCCTC
>JAJIBD010012228.1:0-24199 GCA_021461705.1 Cryptotis parvus
TTGGCTAGTAGAACCAAATTCAGTAGAACCTTTTGCAAGGTGCCCTCTCAATGGAAAACCAGCAGGACAGTTCTACTGTTCAAGAAGGGAGACATCCACGACATTGGCAACTATCGTCCCATCTGCCTGTTGTCCGTCATCTACAAGCTGATCACTCGAGTCATCCTGAACAGGATTGGCAGAATATTAGATGAAGGACAACCATGCGAGCAAGCTGGCTTCCGAAAAGATTCAGCACAATCGACCATATCCACATGGTAACCGAGCTCATTGAGGTTTGTAGGGAGTTCAAGATGTTGCTCTGTCTCACGCTCATTGATTTAAGAAAGCCTTTCATTCTGTTGAGACTGAAGCCCCTAGCCAAACAGGGTGTTCAAACCCAATACATCAAGATCCTTCGTGAGCTGTATTACAGATTCACCACCAGGATCTCACCATTCTACAATGAAGTGATCATTGATGTCAAAAGAGGGGTTCGGCAGGGAGATACCATTTCACCAAAACTCTTCAGCGCCATCCTCGAGAACGCCATGCGACAATTAGAATGAGAAGGAATGGGAGTGAAGATAGATGGTCGGCAACTACACCACCTCCGCTTCGCTGATGACATTGTTCTAATAACACCAAACATTAGCCAAGTGGCACAAATGTGGAAAGATAGATCTACAGCTGAATCTCAACAAAACAATGTTCATGAAAAATGAACTAGTTCCAGAGGACCCATTCACTCTCAATGGAACAAACATCTCTGAATGCAGCAGTTATGTGTATCTAGGTCGAGAACTCAACATGATGAATGACCTAAAATCCGAGCTGTGCAGTATGGCATGGAACTCCTTCAAGAGCATCGAGGAAATAGCTAAAAAGGACAAAGAAGCTCCGGCTTTGGGCTCATCTCTTTGACTCCACTGTTCTCCCTGCATTAATATATGCCTCAGAGACCTGGGCCCTATGAAAGCAGGATGAGAATGCTATTCGGGTCTCCCAAAAGAGGAATCGAAAGAGCTATGCTTGGAATATCACGCCTCACTCAAGTGAGAGAAGGAATCCGGAGTTCCAACCTCCGTCGACGATCCAGAGTCAGGGTCGCTGTCTCATTTGTCAAGTGTCGAAAATCAGATGGGCTGTACATGTAATACAATTTGGAGACGACTGCTGAACTAGAGCTGTTACTGACTGGATCCCATGGGACGCCAAAAGATCACGTGGCCCCCACCTACAAGATGGTCAGACTTCTTCGTCAAGACACTGAACGAACAGTTTGAGGTACTTCATATTCCTGAAGCAAGCAGATGCCATTGGGCTACACTGGCACGTGATAGGGTCAAAAGGAAACGTACTGGAGCCCACTCGAGCAAATCTATGATAACGGGATGTCAAGTGATCAAGTGAACTTTTGGCTTTCCCATGCTCTTTCCATGTTTGTCCACCAGGGGGAGATCTTCTCCTCTTAGATTCTTGACTAAGAATCTGGCAATGCTGCTGGTCTAAACTGAGACGTACATAAAGCAAATTGTACCAGCACCCCGCCCTCCACTGAAACCTCTAAACATGACCAACGTTGTAATTGTATATCTCCACAGTGGTATAATAAAATGTTTAATAAAAAATAAAGCAAATTGTATACTACAATAGTGAAGATTTAGTACCAAGGCGAGAATTTAAAATATATTATTAGTAGAGGTAATACTGGAAATGTTACTGGCGCCTGCCTCGAGCAAATCGATGAATAACGGATTCATGGATCAGGTGATCAAGTGAAGAGGTAATACTTGATCACTTGTTGAAGTTACATTTTACATAGATTATTATATATAAAAGGTAATACTAAGATGACTTTTACCCTATTTATCTTTAGGCTTTTGTTTTGCTTTTGAACCACACTTGCTGCTCATGGCTTACTTTTTAGTTCTGTGCTCAGGGATCACTTCTAGTGGGGTTCTGAGAACCATATGGGTGCTGGGGATAGAACCCAGGTCAGCTGCATACAAGACAAGGTCCCCACCCTATGCTCTTTGATCATTTTCGATCCTATTTTTTTAGAGCTAAAAATATTGGCTACAACTTGTATCACTTGTCTTCCTGTTGTTCATAGATTTGCTGGAGTGGGCACCAGTAACATCATACATCCTGTTGTGTGCTAGTGTAGCCCAAGGGGCATCTGCTCACTCCAGGAATACGAAGAGCTTCAGACCATTCCTTCAGGTCATGGGAGTGAGGTCTATAATTGTTACTGGGTTTTGGCATATCAAATATGACACAGGCAGCAGCCAGGCTCTGCCGCAGGTGGTATACTCTCAGTAGCAAGTAGGCTCTTATCTTGTGCATTTACTGATGAACCACAATGGGGGAGAGATCGGCTTTTCTCTTAGGTGGAGTTCTGAAGAGCTGTGGGGTCTGGATGTTGAAAATGGTGGCCCCTCTGGCTTCTTGTGAGGCTCTGTTGGGATGGTGGGCCAGAGCTAGAACCCGCTTTCCCTCCTGGGCACCTCATGATCAGCTGAGCACAGGGAGAGCCGGTAGCAGCTCTGCCTCGTGTGTCTGAGTCTTTGGATCAGGCATACCTGGTCTTGAAATAGTCTTCACTTACTCTCCCCCGGGCGGCCACTGTAGGAACTCTCATGAGCAGGGCTTGAGATCGGCTTTTCTCTTGGGTGGAGCTCTGAAGAGCTGTGGAGTCCTGATGTTGAAAATGGCGGCCCTCATGCTATGGGGGGTTCCTTTGGCTTTCAGCGAGTGGGATAGGCCCTTTAATTTTAGATTTTGGTTTATAAGGGCATTGGTCTGGTGCAAGCTCAGCTAACCCTTCTCTCTGCTCCTCTAACTCTCTATCCTGTCAGGGTCTCTGTTTATCCAACTCACTCCTGCTAGCCAGGTTGATAACCCAGTCTCAACTGACCCCCTCAACTGTTTTTTTCTAACTCTTATATGTCCCCATCATTTGGACATCTGCTATCCCTTTAAGAAGTAAAAGCCATCCCTTTAAGGGACCTCTCTAACTCTCTTAAAGAGACCTAACAGTGTTGGGGAGCCTCTGGGGTCCCCAACAATATCAGGAAATGGGTTCCCTCTCGACCTCCGAAGCCAGTGGGGAATGGATGAAAACTCAGGATTCCAGCGCCGCTCTAAAAAGGCCTTTATTAAACAAACCCACAGCTGCAATCCAAAATAATGGCATTTCCCAAAACCTCTAGCTCTTAGTCAGAATTTAAAGACCATGCACTTGGGCCCAAGTCTCCCAGCAAAATAATGTTGGTTACAACACTATTTTAAATTTCACATGTGTGGGGCCGGAGGGATAGCCCAGTGGGTAGGGCGTTTGCTGCCTCGCACGCAGCCAGCCCCATGCTGGCCCGGGTTTGATCCCCGGCACCCCATATAGTCCCCCGAGCACCACCAGGAGTGATTCCTGAGTACAGAGCCAGGAGTAACCCCTGAGCATTGCCGGGTGTGACCTAAAAAAGCAATAAGTGAAAAAAAATAATAAATAAATAAATAAATAAATTTCACATGTGACTTGCTTTACATTTCTGTGGAGGCACTGGTGTAGAGGACTCCTCCCAACGGCATATGCTAAGGTAGATGTGCAGAACCCGGACTCCAAGGAACCTAACAAGTTAGAAAACCACTGAATTGATTTGACCATGATGAAACTGAGGACCAGGTTGACCAACCAGCTTCCACAGTTATCCACGTGATAAATATTGTGTTTATATTAGAACCTACATGTTTCTATACCCTACTTTCTCCTTTTCCATGTATGGAGACCCTTGAATGCCTGCTGAGATTGGACACAGATCCTCAGTTAAGTATTTAAGATCCTTAATTAGGAAGTGACACTTCTTTCAGTCTCACCCTTGTTCCTTTCCACTGCCCTCCTACACAGTCAGGAAGTTGCTCTCTGCCTCCTCCACTGCCCATCTCAGAAGCTTTTTTTTTCCTCCCACATGACCTCCAGTCCATGCTTTAATGCTCTGTCTTCTCCCTCCATGAGACTGTATAAAGACACTGTGGATCTGCTCACTATTTTATCTTTAAATCCCTGTTCTCCGCCCCAGTCCTACCCATGGACTATGGTGGCTTTCCATGGAAGAAGTTTAAGAATAGGAATGATGAGAAAGCCGAACCATTCAGACTAGCTGTTGACTAACTCCCATGACCCTCACACTCTGTGCTATGGTGACTTCACATAGCCCCTGGGGCCTGCCTACAGAGATGTGACTGGCGACCACAAGGCCAGTGAGTCACATAGTTGCTGCAGGAGCCTCTTGGTGGGGGTGACTTCTCTAAAGCAAAGTTGTGAATCAGCAGTGGGGGAGACAGAAGGCCTGGTCAGACCCTGAATCTGAGATCTCAAGCATGGCCTCTGAACCACAAACCTTCATTGCAGTACGGTGGCATTAAGCATCTTGGTCAGCAGAAGTTTCATTTGTAATAGGGGTTTGAGACCAGTTCATGTGTGAGCCTGTGTCTATGTGGGCCTTCCCAGGAGAGAAGCGCCTGTGACTGGCTTGTTTCTCTTTATCACAGAGGCCAGATGAGAGCAAAGGGTCTCAACCACTGGAGAGGTAGCCCTGGCTTCCTAGTGGGATTCTGTGTTGGTCTACACCCTTGGCGATGGCAGTGCCAGTAGCCATGACACTGTGCCTACATCCTCATCTTTCTCTCTTCTCAGGCCCGATTAAAAAACTTCTGGGTAATGAATGAGACAGAAGAGAAAAGTGCCCTGGAGCTCAGCACTCACAACGCAGGGCCTTCCTTTCCAGATCGCCCCTGGCTCTACCTGTGTGATTTTGGGGCAATCACCACATGCATAAATCATGTTCCCCATTTGTATAAAGAATATATTGATTGCCTGTCACTTTCATAAAGCTTACTTCAAAACAGAGTGAATTAAAACTACATACATTTACTACCTCACACCATTTCTATGGTCAGGAATTTGGGAGTAAATTTGGCTGGGTTGTTTTGGCTCATAGTCTTTCAATGTTAGTTTTAAAATAATTGTTTTCAAAACAACAATGAGATATCACCTCACACCACAGAGACTGGCCCATATCCTAAAGGGTAAAAGCAACAAGTGCTGGAGTGGATGCGGGGAAAAGGGGACTCTCATCCATTGTTGGTGGGAATGTCGACTTGTACAACCTTTCTGGAAAACAATATGGACATTCCTCCAAAGACTAGAAATTGAGCACCCTTTTGACCCAGCCACACCACTCCTGGGAATATACCCTGGGAAGCCAAAAATACACAGCGGAAACACAATCCACACTTTATTTTCATAGCAGCACTATTCACAATAGCCAGAACATGGAAACAACCAGTATGCCTGAGAACTGATGACTGGATAAAGAAACAGTGGTACATCTACACAATGGAATACTATGCAGCTGTTAGGAAAAATGAAGTTATGAAATTTGCCTATAAATGGATGGACATGGAAAGGATCATGTTGAGTGAAATTAGAAGGAAAGAGAGAGATATAGAATGACTGCATTTTTTGCATGACATATGTATATATATATTATGACACCAAAATCCAGTGTCAGGCGAAACATGGATCAGGAGGTCTTACCAAAAGTGGAAATTACACAAACATGTGGGAGTCAGAGGTTAGGTAAGACAGAGAAGGGAATACGTGTGAATAAATGTCGAAAGGGTTAATACCAACCTAGAACTGAGCATTAAATACAGGCAAAAAAAATTCACATGATGGCCTCTAAGTGTATGTAGTGCAACCCACAATGTGTAAGAGAAAGAAAAGAGAGAGAGAGAGAGAGAAAAGAGATAATGAACCTCCATTTAGGCAGGCTATGGGAGGGGGAGGGAATTGGGGACATTGGTGGTGGGAAATGAGCACTGGTGGAAGGTGGGGTGCTGGAACACTATGTGACCGAATCCTCTAAACATGAACAACATTGTAATTGTATATCTCACAGTGGTATAATAAAATATTTAATAAAATAAAATAAAATAAAATAATTGATTTCTTAGAAACTTTATTTAAATACTGTGGTCACCAGTGTGACCTTCCCTCTACCATTGTCCCCAGTTTTCTACTCACTCCCCCAAGCATGCCTCCTTGGCATAAAATATTTTTTTATAATTTTTAATTTAAATTAATGTTAACAGGCATAAAACAATTTATTTTATATTGCTTGTTACAACAAAATGATAAGTGGAATTACCAAAAGCAGTTTAATAAAAGGAAATTTGCAAAAATTGCTATATCATACATTGATATCATTAAAGTCATTATCTGAGGATTTTCTGAGCTGGTTATTTCTAGTTAAACCTTTTTGGGTTATTATTTCTGCTTATTATGTTACTTTCCCATCTTATTTGTTGTGCTCCTACTGGGCTGTCAATACTGTGGAATTTGGAGGTGTTGAGTGGCCACATATGTGGCTGCCTGTTCTAGAAGTTCCAGGATCTGTGAAACTGGGATGATTCCTGGCCTGCCCCTCCCAAGGAGACCCCAGAGTTTACATCCTGAAGACCAATGTACCTGGGAGTTAAGTCATCTTGGCCTATCTTCTGAGATTAGTTGTGAAGCTGTTAAGTTGGACTTTTTATATGATGGAGGTTGTGGATGTCGTAAAGAATTAATTTTAATATAATTTTGCTAATATGATCACAATAGTATTAACATTTAGGGTCTTGATGTACTAAACTACAGTACCCTAATATCTTTAAAGTCCCCAACAATAAGGAGGGGAGCAGGTTCTAGCAGATGGACAGAATTCATGAGTTCAGCAAAGTTCCAAAGACTTTTACTTATCACCAATAACTGAACAAATACTGCTACTACAATCCAAGATGGGGTAACTCTCAAACTTCTAGGTTCTGGTCAAACCACTGACCATGTGCCCAGGCTGAGATCCTCCACCAAAATGGATGCCTGCTCTTCTTCCCAGCACTTTTCAGCCCCCCAAAGCCTGCCAAGGGCTTCTAAGTCAGCCCTTAGTGGGCTGGGCTATCCAGGGACCACAATCAGGTTTCTCATGCAGATCCCAGGTGCATTAGCCTAGCCTGGGCCTTACAAATACTAACTTGCCAGAACTGAGTTTCTGCATTTCAGGTTCCTGCACAAGACCCTGGCAGAGATGGAGGGAGGATACCTGAGATGAAATGTAACTCGGGATTTAATACAGGGGGAATAGTGTATACTTTATACCATGAATATCCTACAGTTCCCCAAACTTCCATGAGGTCCTTATCTGTTTCAGAGCAATATTGCACACTTTGCCTTTAGCATTACAGTCAATGGCTCTTTGATCCATTGATCAAATGGCTCATTTGATCAATGAGCCATGATCAATGTTCACTTGGCTCCTTGATCTAGCAGGGCTATTTACTAAAGGCTGAATCCAATGCAGCCAGGGACATCCTGGTAAAACTCCACATGTGTAAATGTTCCCTTGTGAGGACCTGTGGGAGTTATGCGAGAAAATATTTTTACCAGCTAACATAGAATTCATGGTAAGAATTTCCCACCATTCAAAGAGTTATAAAATCAAACTGTCTTTTCCAACTCTGCCCTCAATCTCTCATTGTGATTTGTAGAGAGCCTCAAGGAAAATGTAAGTGGGTCTTAACAAATGTAAATGCTCTGGGCTTGCAAGGACCCAGAGCTATTAGGGTGTGTCCTCTAACACGTGCCTTGCACATACCTGACCTGGGTTCAGTCCCCAGCACTGCCAGGAGTGATCTCTGAACACAGAGCCAGGAGTAAGCCCTGAACACCACTGGCTGTGCCTGCCACCCCCCATAAAAATGAAATCTATTTATTTTAGTCACATTATTTGGGACTTAATCACAGCAGCTAAGCCACTCTTAGAATTTACATTAAAGAGATGGCTGCCTTTAAGCAAACTTCCTCAACCAGAAAATATGTTTAGAGCCCCTTGGCTCAAAGCCCACCTTTCACCCAATGGTCACCCTTGCACAGAGAATCATGTAGCTTAGATGCCTGGGTCAGGGTCTCTGAAACGAGTAGTTTTATTCAGAAAGGGATATGTAGTACAGCAGGTTGGCATCAAATAGGCATGGCAAGCTAATCCGGGCCCTCCTAAAATCTTCTACAAAATTTTAAGAGTAATTTATGTATAAATAAGTTGAGATACATTGACTTAATCTGCTATTATTACTACCGGTTTCCTGTTATTTGCAGCCACATATAATTTTTTGTGAATAAAGAAGATGATTTCCTTAATGGGGAGTTCCTGAAGAATTAAGTGCTGAGAAGCTCACTCATGACTTCTCCCCTTTCTCTTTTTTCCTACATCCAGGACAAGCAGGCAAGACTCCAGAAAACCCTCATTTTCCCAAGTCATACTGTATGGAGCTTGGGTAACCTTCACCAGAATAGACCAGGGACTCATATTCTTGGACATCAAGTCTCCTGTCAGTTGCCTTCACCTGACCTGGATCTCAGAAAATCTGAATGTAGATGCCAGTTTAGCTCAGAGAGTGTAGATAAGGAAGGTCTATAGTCATTTTGAAACCTTGAGGCATTGTAAAGTAGGTCATTCTTCCTGGAAGAGTTGGACTTTCATTTTAAACATAGATGTTTCTAGTTTGCCACAGCTCCTTGGTGACTCAGATGTGATTACCTAGAAGGATCACACCAGTAGGTTTCATGTTTCAGGAAGGACAACAAGGTTTTAGGAAGGTCACCCGACCTGCCCTCTGCCCAGCACCTCACTCAGATGGTCTGGTGAGAGCTGAGGAGAAGAAATTACTAAGCTTTTCTCCCAAGCATGAATGACATTATAGGAGACTCTTCTTGACATGCTATTATTTAGATGGGATTATTTAAACAAATCACATGAAAATATCCAACTCCAGCCAGCCAACTGAATGTAATGGTTAAGAACACATTTCTGACTTTAGCATCTTAATTATACTTTTCTATATTATATAGAACATGAGTCTTGCTATTCAGAGAGCTCTTATTTCAAGTCCTAAATATGTCATTTATTACCTTTTTGACTTGTACAGTTCTTTAACTTTCCTTAGTCTCTCTGAGCTCCTGGTTTCCTCTGAATAAATTCTAGTTCTGCAAAGTAAACTGGGTTTCCTCCCTCCTATGCAGAAATAATAATATCAGCCACTTCTTAGTGGAATTTTGCAGGTTCAGACAGCCTTCAGGAGAACCAAATCCTCAATTGCTGACGTGGGTCAGTGTACAACCTTTGTTGGGAGCGCCGCGGGGTTCCCGACAGTGCCGGGAGCGAAGTTCCCTTCTACCTCAGAAGCCGGAGGGGAATGGATGAAGACTCAGGAATCCGATGCAGTTTTAAAAGGGTTTTACTATCACAGGTTCCAATATACAATCCAAGAGCAGGGAAAACCTCCAGACTCTGGGTTCCCCAGCTAGGCCCCAGCCAGGTGTAGGCCAAGATGGTTGCCACCACGTATTGAGGCCCAACAGAGAATGGAGAGGACGGAGAAGCAAAACACCAAGGGAAGCCGAAATGGCAAAAAAGGGGGAAAAAAGAGAGAGAGCTTTCTTTCTTCTTGCAGCTTATTTTATAGCTAGGAATCCCCCAAACTCCCCAGCCCAGCCCATTCTGGGCTGGGCTATCTAGAGATGAAAACAGGAAAATAGCTTTATAGAAATGTAGCAACTTCAGGAGGCCATCTGGTTGTTTACAAGGACCCAGAGCTAATTAAAAGCCTTCTAGCAGAGCTGGGAGAAGCTATAAGCTAAATGTAACTTCCCTGGCAGGAAGGATCAAATGCCCTCAGGTAATTTCTCCCAGCACCTCACCCTAATGTCTTGAGCCAAGATCTGCCTGGAATTGCCTTTATAGGGTAGAGAAGGGGGTTTCTGAGATGGCATGTCTCTGTACCAAAGACTAATACTAATGCCAGTTAAATATTTCCCCAAGCCTTCACAAGAGTCTCGTCTACTTCACTGTAGTTCTGTATTTTAGTTGCCTTTTGAGTTATCAGGGAGTCATGCTTGCTTGCTTGGAGGCAAACAGCATTTCTCTCTGGTCTAATTAGAGATCCAACGTGGCCAGGCCAATATGCTGGTAAGATCTAGCTAGTCTCACGATGATTGTGGTAGCATGAGAGAATATTTATACCAGCCAGTACAGAATACATGGTCAGATAAGACTGCCACATTCAGACTACCCCCCCCCTATCTATGAAGTGACCTGCAGGAGGCAATCCAGGGCAGATGCAGAGGCCTAGGCTTTTAGGTGTCCTGCAACAAACCTTGACAGGATTCTCAGACTTGAATGCCCAAATGTGTGGTCTGGAGATTTTGGCAGAAGACAGTCTATCCAGAAAGCTGGGGCCCTAGAAAGTCTGTGTATAGAAAAGTTTCCTGGAGTTTTTCCCTGCAGCCCAGGGAACACACTATACATGGCAGGATTCTAAGCCCTGTACTAAGGACTAATTCCTAACTGTCTCTTGGCTAGTCGAAACCCCGTCCCAAAATTTCAGGCTAAAAGGTCGAAACTACCACAAATGTGTGGAAGCAGAGGTTAGGTAAGACAGAGAAAGGAACAGAGGACCAATGATTGTCAAAAAGTCTATTACAATCCACAACATGTAAGAGAGAGAGAGAGAGAGAGAGAGAGAGAGAGAGAGAGAGAGAGAGAGAAGAGATGGAGAGAACCTGCCATGGAAGCGGAGGCTAGGGAGGGGGAGGGTATCGGGGACATTGGTGGTGGGAGGTGGGCACTGGTGGAGGGATGGGTGCTGGAACACTGTATGGCTTTAAACCCAAACATGAACATTTTGTAATTGTCAAAAATAAATTAAAAAATTAAAAAAAAAATTAAATTTATCAATTAAAAAAATTTCAGGCTATAATTACAAGAAGTAAATGCATTGTCTTTTGGCACAGGACATTATAACCAAGTTTCTGTTTCTGTTTGCTATTTGTAGTTGATTACCTAACCAACTGCACTATGGCGAACTTCATTTTGGATAAAATGCCCATATCCTGACCAAACTGTGTAGAGATGTTTGGTCCTGGAGACACTAGCATTGTGTGCAACTGGACTCCTGGTGGCTTGTCGTCTTCACATGCTTAGAGGATGCCTCTCAATTTGATGTGGCCTTTTTACTTTGGTTATGACTTTCAACACACTTCCTGTTTCCCCTGTGAAACAGAGATAAGTTGCTCCTTTCCTTGAGGCTATGACCCAAGTGGTAATAGGTCATCGAGGGCTAGAGCAGGTCATGATGCCCATCTTTCTGTGTGGACATGGGGCCTTCTATGTGAGCATCACCTATGTGGATTTGGTTTCCTTTGAAGCAAATGATTACAATTCAGTTAGAAGGAATATCAGTTTCCAATTTTAAGTGAAAATTTGTTTAGGAAAACAGAGATGAGCCATTTCCCACATAAGACATAGAAGCTTGGGGCTGGAGCAACAGCACAACTGGTAGGGTGTTTGTCTTGCACACGACTGACCCGAGTTCAATCCCCAGCATTCCCCTATGGTCCCCCAAACACTACCAAGAGTAAGTCCTGAGTTCAGAGCCAGGAGAAACCCCTGAGCATTGCCAGGTGTGACCCAAAAAGAAAAAAAAGACTGCAGGAGCTCTGGAGGCAGTGCAGGGCTTGGGGTGCATGACTTCCATGCATGGGACCTGATTCCAAATGGCCACTACATAGCTCCCTAAACATCACCAGGTGTAGCCCTAGGGGACCCCAAGCACTGCCAGGGTGGTCCTGGTGGTTCCTAGAACTGCAGATCCTGAGCAGCACCACATCTTTGAGGCGTAGCTATGAACCACATGGCCCTATTGCCTAAAAATCCATAACCTGAGGAAGAATAAACAGATTTATCTGGGTAAAGGACTGAGATGTAGTTAGTGGTAAGGCACATGGTGTGTTTCTGGATTCAATCCCCAGAACAGTAATAAAAGGGGATGGGAGAGATTATCTGGGTCATCTGATCTCCCTGGCAATGCTCAGTTTCTAGAAATTCAGACTCATAACTAACTATTGGAGCTGAACAGATCCAGAGAACTGTAATGCTAACTCTACTGTGTTGGAGAGGTGGAACTTAAAATTCAGAAAGGTTAAACAATCTGCGTCACATTATGCTTACTGGTGTGATGGTTTAACAGAGGTTAAACAATTTGCATCACCTTATGCTTACTGGTGTGATCCTTCTAGGTAATCACATCTGAGTCACTGAGGAGCTGTGACAATCTAGAAACATCTATGTTTTAAAATGAAAGTCCAACTCTTCCAGGAAGAATAACCTACTTTACAATGCCTCAAGGTTTCAAGAGTAACACCACACAGTTACTCTGGTCTTAATGTCATTATAGAATCTTTTGCAAAGATTTCTTTGCTTGATCACTTTCAAGGTCCTGAAACTCCTACGTACCAAGTTCTAAACTGACATATTAACCATTTATTTTTAATGTGTCTTTTCCATTACAGATAAGATAAGATTACTATATATAATTTTAAATTAGGGGAAAATGAGCCGCATAATCTTTTTTGGACCTAATTCCTATCTATTACTGTTAAGAGCATAACCTCCTAATAAGTATCTGCTTTTGGTTGTGCCTTGAAGTTTATTCTGGTATTGCTCTTAGTTGATATTGCTCAAATTATGTGGTACATCTGTGTCCTCATTTATCAATTTTAGCACCAGTTTTAAGCATAGACTATGATCCAGGAAGGTAGTTTATTCACTTAACAATTGATGATTGTGTTTTCATTTATTCTGATGGTTAACTTTAAGATTTTACATAATATCCTGTCTATATTAATACACAAATTGCAGGTAATAGTTTCCCACATCTTACTGTTTTCTGAACTTTCAAAAGAAAAAAAAATCAAGATGCCTTCTTTATCATATTGCTAATTTCCTTTAGCTCTTACAAGACAGCATTTCTTTTCTTTTAGAATGACTGCATTTATTTGCATGACATAAATACATATATATACATATATATACATATTAATGATACCAATATCCAAGGCCAGATGAAGCATGGATCAGGAGGTCTTGTCAAAGGTGAAAATTGCACTTTGAGTCTTGACAGAGACTTAGGTAATCCCTTCCTGCACCTCACCTAGGCCCTTTAGTATGCTAATGTTTTGAGCCAAGATCTGCCTGGAAATGCCTTTATAGGGTAGAGAACGGGGTTTCTGAGATGGCATGTCTCTGTACCAAAGACTAATACTAATGCCAGTTAAATATTTCTCCAAGCCTTCACAAGTCTCTTCTACTTCATTGCAGTTTTGTATTTTAGTTGCCTTTGAGTATATCAGGGAGCCATGCTTGTTTGCTTGGAAGCAAACAGCATTTCTCTCTGGTCTAATTACCCAGGGGCCCTGCGTGGCCAGGCTAATATGCTGGTAAGATCTAGCTAGTCCCACGATGATTGTGGTAGCATGGGAGAATATTTATACCAGCTAGTACAGAATACATGGTCAGATAAACTGCCACATTTAGACTACCCCCTTATCTACGAAGTGATTTGCAGGCGGCAATTTCAGAGCAGATGCAGTGGCCCTTAGGAGTCCTGCAGCAGTGAGACATACAATTACAAAGGTGTTCATAATTGGTTCTTGGTAATACAGTATTCCAGCATCCATCCCTCCACCCATGCCCCATTTCCATCACCAATGTACCCCCACCCCCCCACCCCCCCCCCTATGCTGCCTCAATAGCAGGTAGCCCCATTTCCTCTCTTTTCTCTCTCTGTCTCTATCTCTTTTTAAAGTATTTTATTATACCACAGTGAGATATACAAATAAAAAGATATACAATTAAAAGTTCATATTTGGGTTTTGGTCATACAGTGTTCCAGCACCCGTCCCTCCACCAGTGCCCATCTCCCACCACAACGCCCCCGGTTCCCTCCCCCTTCCCCAGTCCACCTCCATGGCAGGTTATTTATTTCTTTCCCTTTCTCTCTCTTTCTCTTTTCCTTCCCTTCCAGACTATGGATTACAGAACATACATTAAAAGGTTGTCATGTGTATCCTTTTGTCTCTATTTAATGCTCTGTTCTAGGTTGGCATTAGTACCCCTCGACAATTATTAGCACCCTGTTCCATTTTCTGTCTTACCTAACCTCTGACTCCCACACGTTTGTGATAATTTCCACCTTTGACAAGACCTCCTGATACATGTTCCACTTGACCTTGGATATTGGCATCATAACATGTACGTATATATTTATGCCATGCAAACAAATGCAGTCATTCTGTATCTGTCTCTCTCCTTCTGGCTAATTTGGCTCAACATAATCTTCTCCATGTCCATCCATTTATAGGCAAATTTTATAACTTCATTTTTCCTAACAGCTGCATAGTATTCCATTGTGTAGATGTACCAAAGCTTCTTTATCCAGTCATCGATTTTGGGCACTCTGGTTGCTTCCAGATTCTGGCTGTTGTGAATCAACTTACCCAAGTATGTAAAGGACCCATTTACAAAGAAAACTACAAGACACTGCTCCAAGAGATAAAAGAGGACACAAGGAAATGGAAACACATTCCCTGTTCATGGATGGGGAGAATCAACATCGTCAAAATGGTAATACTCCCTAGAGCTCTGTACAGATTCAATGCAGTCCCTATGAGGATACCGATGACATTCTTCAAAGAAATTGACCAAACGCTCCTGAAATTTGTATGGAACAATAAACCCCCAAGGATAGCTAAAGCAATCCTTGGGAAAAAAGAAGATGGGAGGCATCACCTTTCCCAACTTCAAACTGTACTACAAGGCAGTAGTAATTAAAACAGCATGGTATTGGAATAAAAACAGACCTGTGGACCTATGGAATAGAATTGAGTATCCTGACACCCAACCTCAAACACATGATCATTTAATCTTTGATAAAGGTGCAATGAGTCCAAAATGGAGTAAGGGAAAGCCTCTTCAACAAGTGGTGTTGGGAAAACTGGGCAGCAACATGTAAAAAATGAATTTGGACCTGTGTCTAACACCATGCACAAAAATCAGATCAAAATGGATTAAAGATCTCAATATCAGACTTGAATCCATAAAGTACATTGAAGAAAATATAGGAAAAACCCTCCACGACATGAAGCTAAAGGCATCTTCAAAGGTGAAACATCATTAACAAAGCAACTAGAAGAAAGGATAAACATATGGGACTACATGAAACTAAAAAGCTTCTGCACCTCAAAAAGAAACAGTGACTAAGATACAAAAGCAGTCCACAGAATGGGAAAGAATATTCACCCAATACCCATCTGATAAGGGGTTAATATCCAGGATATATCAGGCACTGGTAGTACTTTACAAGAAGAAAACAAACAACCCCATCAAAAAATGGGGGAGAAGAAATGAACAGAAACTTCAGCAAGGAAGAAATTCGAATGGCCAAAAAACATATGAAAAAATGCTCATCATCACTAATCATCAGAGAGATGCAAATCAAAACAACAATGAGATACCACTTTACACCACAGAGACTGGCACATATTCAAAAGAGCAAGAACAACAAGTGCTGACGTGGATGTGGGGAAAAGGGGACACTCATCCATTGTTGGTGGGAATGCCGGCTGGTACAGCCTTTCTGGAAAACAATATGGACTTTCCTCCAAAGACTAGAAATTGAATTCCCATTTGACCCAGCCATACCACTCCTGGGAATCTACTCTGGGAAACCAAAAATACGCAGCAGGAAACACCATCCCTACTTTTATGTTCATGACAGCATTTCTTGAATAACCCAGAATACCCTGGCTTTTGGCTAGGCCCCGTGCATATCCTTGCTGGAGTTTCTTTAATCACATTTCTAGACAGACTGAATATATTTTTTATTTCTTTCTTTTACTTCCCATCATTTCCTTTATCTTGGGTAGTACATCATCATATAAGTTTATTTCCAGAGGGAATGTTTGGGAATACTTGCATTCTCAAGAAACCTTTTATTTCTCCTCTGAGCTGGACTGGCAATATATCAAGTTATAGCTGCAAAAGTATTTCTTTCGTTTTTGAAGGTGGTTCTTTGGCTTCAGCCTCCAGTGTGGTAAATGAGAAGAATGTCACCATTCTTGTTCTTACTGGACACTTCTGAGCATGTTTGGGATCTTCTTTTATTACCAGTTTATTGCTAATTCCATAAGGTTGCTTCTTTGGATTACTTTTATTATTCTAGGTACTGGGAGTCTTTCAATGTAAAACTCTTGTCTTTAACTCTAGGATATTTTCTTCAATTATATCTTTAATCATTTCCTCCTTTTTCTCCACACCTCCCCCACCTAAAGTTTGATTATGTATATATTGACCTTCCTG
Source organism: Cryptotis parvus (assembly GCA_021461705.1). NCBI lineage: Eukaryota > Metazoa > Chordata > Mammalia > Eulipotyphla > Soricidae > Cryptotis > Cryptotis parvus. Next base: position 16,275 of record JAJIBD010012228.1, read on the forward strand.
AATTAAAGTTGTATTTTTTCCCCTCAAGTTTCCTGTTATTTTGCCATTTTACTATTTGAGATCTTGACTTTTTATGTTTTTATTTCTGTTGTTGGGTTTAATTGCATTTTTTATTGCATGCATTATGTTGATTATGCTAGTAATTAAATTTAGACATTATTTGTGGTAATTAAGAGGCTGTAAGAAATAAATATTTACAATAAAATAATTTAATCAAATAAAAATTATTGTATATATATGTTCTACAATATAATAATTAAAATAATTTCTTTTATAAAAGAATTGAAAACAAGCTCTTAGTTTCTAACTTTCTTTTTTTCTTTTGTCTTGTTTCAGTTTGGGGCCACGTCTGGAGATGCTCAGGACTTTTCTACTGGGGGAGGCACACCAGATTGTGCTCCAGGCTAACTCCTGGCTCTGTGCTCTAATTCCTGGCTCTGTGCTGTAACTCCTGGCTCTGTGCTATAACTCCTGGCTCTGTGCTCTAACTCCTGGCTCTGTGCTCTAACTCCTGGCTTTGTGCTCTAACTCCTGGCTTTGTGCTCTAACTCCTGGCTCTGTGCTCTAACTCCTGGCTTTTTGCTCTAACTCCTGGCTCTGTGCTCTGACTCCTGGCTCTGTGCTCCTAACTCCTGGCTCTGTGCTCTAACTCCTGGCTCTGTGCTCTAACTCCTGGCTTTGTGCCCTAACTCCTGGCTCTGGGCTTTAACTCCTGGCTCTGTGCTCTAACTCCTGGCTCTGTGCTCTAACTCCTGGCTTTGTGCTCTAACTCCTGGCTCTGTGCTCTAACTCCTGGCTCTGTGCTCAGGGATCACTTCTGGCAGGGCTCTGAGGACCGTATGTCATATCATGTCAGATATACAAGGCAAGTGCCCTGCCTGCTATATGTCTCTCTCACCAGGTGTTTCTTTTAACATAAGAATGTTTTTTGTTTCATTGGTGCAGCTTCTTGATTCTTCCTAAGAGTAATTTACTTAGCCCTGCCACTACTAAGCTAGGCTTATTTTTTTCTGTTTACTTGTCTTGGTCCTTTTCACTGTCAGCAGCATGTGCCTGTGTAAGCATGCCAGGCCAAGCTGTTTAATTCTGGTAACAGGGGAGAGTTTCCCTCTGCTCCAGACTGAGAAAGCTGATGGTGAGTTCCTGATGGTGCGGAAGGGGCATTGGCTAGTAAGTTTCACTTCACCTTATCTGAGATGATGTAATCCCAGCCTCTTCCAGTCAGTCTTGACTGACTTTAAAGAAATGAAAAAAAAAAAGAGAAAGAAAAAACTTTATTTTTTCCAGTTTCATATTTGGCACAGAGTAACTTCTTCCTGCCCCTTCCCCTTTCCCTGGTAATTTAGATATAGGAAATCCATCAGCCATGTTCTTTTCCCTTCCTGAGCTTTGCACTTGGCATCTGGGGAGGTTCCACTGTGATGGACCTGTTCTGATCAGTAACTTTGCTTCTACTCTAGCTCTAAATGCTCAGAACATTGGCTCCTGAAGCCCAGACTTTACAGACACATTCCACTTTCTTCCACAATGTGGAATGATTTTTTAAACTCAAGCTCAATACTCTTTTGAAAAAAGTTATAAAAATGTATGATTTCAATCTTATAAAATCTGTATATTAATTTGTGTTATCAGTGAGGGAAGTGATTATATCAGTGCTTCACATATATAATAAATATATCACTGTATTACTGTATCACTGTCTTCCCGTTCATCATCGATTTGCTTCGAGTGCGCACCAGTGACATCTCCATATGTCCTGACTCATGCTAATAGAGCCCAAGGGCATCTGCTTGCTCCAGGAACATGAAGAGCCTCAAACCATTTCATGGGAATGAGGTCTATAATTGTTACTGGCATTTGGTATGTCAAATACGACACGGGTAGCTTGCCAGGCTCTGCCATGCGGGTAATAATAATAATGATAATAATAATGATAATAATAATACCTCAATCAAAATGAGACCGACAGATTTGAAAAGTCAAAATAAGTTGTATGTTCCTATACTCTTATAGCTAATAATACAATATACACTTACCTAGTTTGTGCTGAAATTTAACTTTACACTTATTTTAAAGTAAAGTTAAATTTAACTTTAATATTATACTTGGTAAACTTAGGAAATCACAATTTATATTTATATTTATTATATAAATAAAAAATAATCTCAATACAAGTATATAAACTCAATCCAAGTATATATATAAATAGATCCTAGTATATAAATATACTGGAATTGATCTTATATATTTTATTTTTCTCTGAGTAAGTTGATATGTTGGTAGAGAAGATTTCTACCCTAGAAACTGCCTTACCTTATGTACTTCCTTAAAATTAAAATTTTTTAAGTGAACTTTTTTAGAACCTGTCTATTCAACTTCCTGTTCCCACGCTCCTGTTCCCCACCCCATTCCTATCTATACTACTTCTGAGGGCTAGCCACTTGAGCTCAAGTGTTTTCTTGTTCTGCTTTTGACAGCACTTTGCAAAGTAGAGTATTGTGACATTTGCTCCTTTGTTAGTTGGAGAGTTGCTGGTATACATTTGCCTGATATATACATTGGGATTTTCAGTCACACCCAGTGATGCTTAGCAAAGGTGTTGGCTCTGTGCTCAGGGATCACTCCTGACCATAATCCGAGCACAGTGCTGGGATTCAAAACAGGGTTTGCGGTGTGCCAGACAAGTACCTTACCTCTGTACTATCTCTCTGGCTCTGCTTGTTTAGTTAAAAGAAAAGAAACAAAATGTTGGTGTTTATTATATTTCACTCAACTTCCACATCTTTCCCTGCTGCATTATCACTTCACTTGTATCACTTGTCTTCCCGTTGTTCATCGATTTGCTTGAGCAGGCACCAGTAACATCTCCATATGTCCTGTCACATGCTAGTGTAGCCCAAGGGCATCTGCTCGCTCCAGGAACACTAAGAGCCTCAGACCATTCTATCAGGTCATGGGAATGAGGTCTATAATTGTTACTGGTATTTGACATATCAAATATGACATGGGTAGCTTGCCAGGCTCTGCTGTGCAGGTGGGATACTCTTGTAGTCACCTCTCATCTCGTGCATTTATTGATGAACCGTGTGGCCATTTTGTGGCTGTGCAAGCTGGGCTTGTGCAGATCAGCTCTTCTTCTGGGTGGAGTTCTGATGAGCTGTGGAGTCCGGATGTGGAAAATGGCAGACCTCATGGTATGGAGGTTCCTCTGGCTTCTTACCGAGGCTCTGCTGGGATGGTGGGGCAGGGCTAGAACCTGCCTTCCCTCATGGGTGCCTCATGATCAGCTGGGGCTGTATAACACTAATACAAAAAGACAACTCAAATTCATTTTTCACTTTTATAGGAAAAATGAATAAACAATAACCCTATCTAGTTGAATTTTGGTTGTTTTGTTTGTTTATTTTTTTTCTAATACATAAATATATTAGCCTGGGTTTTTTTTGACCCAGAGTAACAGTAGACTAATGAGAGGGAAACTCCTCATCACCTTTCTCTTTACCATATGCCCTAGTAGGTCAGCCTAGACTCTGGTTCTTCTTCAGGCTAGTCCTTGCTCTGGGTGAGGAAGATGAAACAGGCCATTTCCAGTCCAAGGAAGAAAGGAACACATACTAGACAATAATTTGGTTGCCTAGATATTGGGGTTCTTTTCCTAACACTGATTTATCAATTATGACACAAAGAGTGGGTCATACCTCATTTCCTTATCTGTAAAATAAGTGACTTCCTTATCTGTAAAATAAGAGACATAGTTTAGAAGTTAAAGAACTTGCCTGTGTGTGGCTGATGATGTTCTAATTCTGGCATTACATATGGTCCCCTGAGCTCTGCTAGAAGGGATCTCTGGGCTCTCATCCAGGAACAAGAACTGCCAGGTATGGCCCCAAAACATCAGCAATGATGAAAAATCAAATGATTTGGTTTTGTTATTCTATGGGTTCCTTTCAAGTTCTAAAGCTTTGTGATTCCTTATCAATCAGAAGAGTGAAAGAGAAGATGGGGGCAGATGAGCATAGGGAAGAAGTTGAAGGGCTTATTTTGTAGACTGACTAAAAATAGAAATTACAGTTATCATTGAGAAGAATCATTAATCAATCTGGACCAGAAATACAGTCTACGTATTTGGTGGATTACTTCCACCAAAGGAGTACTTATGCCTAGAGTATGGACATGAGTATGGATTTATGCCTCATATAAGGAACATGATATAATATGGATTGATGCTTAAATAAGGAGCATGGAGAAGGGAGTCATATAGTTTTTATAGATATCAACTATTATTAAATGTGCTAATAAGGATATGTTACAATTAGCTATTGCTATGCAAGGAACCATCTTACATAGTGACATAAAATCAATCTAGAGTTGACCCTACTCAACAAGGAAGCTATTGCTTAGTCTGTTATGTAGCTACAGAGAGTTAGGTTTTGGGATCAGTCATCTGAGGACATATGAGTTCTGAAGAGCTCTTTACTCACATGTCTAGAGCCTGGGTTGGGAAGACTCCAATATCTGTGAAGCCTTTCTTTCCTCCCTCCTTCCCTCCCTCCCTCCTGCCTTCCTGCCTTCCTACTTTCCTCCCTCTCTTCCTCCGTCCCTCCGTCCCTCCCTCCCTCCTTCCCTCCCTCATCAGGACTAATTTGAAACTTGCAGAGGATCCATTCTTTGCTAACTCCCAAATCTATATTTTCAGCCATACTAGAATCACATGACATAGATTTCCGGTTGAAGGTTATGAGAGTCAGTGAAAGTCAATTCTTAATGATCAAGGGATCTGTACATAAGGAAGAACTCACACTCCTAAACATATACACTTCTAATTAGGGACCAGAAAATAAGATAACCGATAACAGACTTGAAGTAAGACATTGATAGCATCACAATAGTAGTTGGAGATTTTGACACTGTTTTGTCACCTCTAGGTAGATCGACTAGACTAAAGCTAAGCAAGCAATACTTTATTTGAGGGATAAATGGAAGTGAGGGGTTATCCTTTTCATTGTCACTGTCTTCCCATTCATCATAGATTTGCTCGAGCGGGCCCCAGTAACATCTCCATATGTCCTGTCTCATGCTAGTAGAGCCCAAGGGCATCTGCCTGCTCCAGGAACATAAAGAGCCTCAATCCATTCCGGAATGAGGTCTATAATTGGTACTGGTATTTGGTATATCAATTACAACACAAGTAGCTTGCCAGGCTCTGCCTTGCAGGTAGCATACTCTTGTAGTCATCTCTAAGTCCAGCATTTATTGATGAACCGCGTGGCGCGCTACGGCTGCGCCAGCCGGGCTGTGATAGGCTGGTCTTCTGGGTGGAGTTCTGACGAGAGAGAAGTCCGGATGTGGAAAATGGAGGCCCCTCATGGAGTGGGGGGTCGTCAGGCTTGTTGCTTGTTGTGAGGCTCTGCTGGGGTGGTGGGCCAGGGCTAGAACCCGCCATCCCTCCTGGGCATCTCGTGAGTGGCTGGGCATAGGGAGAGCAAGTAGCAGCTCTGCCCCATGTCTGTCTCTTGCTTGCTGCATAAAAAATTATCCCTCAGTTCAGCATTTAAAACAAGAATAGATAATTACTACCTTTGGTCATTTCTAATGGTCCAAAATGAAAGATAGCCATGTTCTTTGGACTCTAGTCTCTATGATGTTTTTAATAGGGATAGAGCACTCGATTCCAAAGTGACTCACTCAGGTAAAGGCCTCATCACGCAGAATTCTCAATGTTACCTCTGTCTGCCTTCAGATGAAATAACCACGAAAAAAACAAGATAATAGTTACACTGCCCTTTATGACTTAGCCTCAAAAGACACACAGGACTCGAACAACAGTATAGTGGGTCGGGTATTTGCCTTACATGTGGCCAACCCAGGTTCAATTTCTGGCATCCTATAATGAAGGGCACATCCCAATCTCTGGTCCCCTGAGCACCGCCAGAAGTAGTTCCTGAGTGCCGAGCCAGAAGTAACCCTGAGCATCGCCGGGTGTGACCCAAAATGCAAAAAATAAATAAATAAATAAATAAAGTTCAGTTCACATACACTTATTCTGTTGCATTCCATTGGTTTAATATCTCAATCTTATGTAACAGGATGGAAAAAGGGCCATAGAAACACAAGGAGAAGAGGGAGGACAACTTGGAGGCTGGACATCCTCTTTATTTTAGTGGAATCAGAAATTTACTCTGTTCCATTACAGCCTTGGGCTTTAATGGGACATGAGAGCACTCTCAGGCATAAGTGCAGGCTGGTATACATACTGTGTTCAAGCTCTGAAAATTACAGAAAATTCCTGAATTTTTTATCTCCAAAACATTGAGAGATTAAGTAGATTTTAACTTAGATCTGAAAAAAATAAAGTGCAGTTCGATTTAGATATAATTGCTCTAAAACTAAGCTCACCCTCATTTTGTAATTCATTCCTCCTTTTTGAGATGTGCATCACTTGGCAGAACTTCACTTCATTTGGAAAATTTCTCACTTCTTTACAAGTGAGAAACAACTTCTCAATTGTGTATGACAAAGGTCTAGACTATTTAGCCACCAATCACTTGATCACTTGACATCCCGTTATTTGTCGATTTGCTTGAGCGGGCACCAGTAACATTTCCATTTGACCCTATCACGTGCCAGTGTAGCCAAATGGCAATCTGCTTGCTTCAGGAATATGAGGAGCCTCAAATCGTTTGTTCAGGGTCTTGATGAAGGAATTTGACCATTTTGTAGGCGGGCGGCCATGTGATATTTTTACGTCCCTTGGGATCCTCGGAAGGTTTATCTCCAAATTACCAAGAATCTTCTACCCACCCCTCTCAGAGGCCCAGCAAGCTATTGAGAGTAAACGCCCACAGGGCAGAGCCTGGCAAGCTGTCCGATGCATATTCAATATGCCAAAACCAGTAATAACAGTAATAGCCACCAAAACAAATTCAAAATTCTAAGATATTTTCCTTCTGATCTGTAATTTATATGCACTCTTTAGCAAAAAAAAAAAAGTTTAAAAGCCCACACTCACTAGGAAAAACAACAGAACATTAAAATTACTCTTCAAGACTACCATATACATATCCACATGGAAAGTCCACAGTATAAATCTGATCCAAACAAAGTTGCCCTCTGATTCATTAAAACATATAAGTTACATCAGATGATCTAGTTTGCAGATGATAATTCAAAGCTTTCTTCTTGTTCCTTGCTATGAAATTAAGATAAATATGTCCAAAGTAGAATAACTGTCAAGTGGCAAAGAAGTTCATCAAATGGAAACCTCTTTTATTTGACCTATGCCTCAACTCCACTCTGAAATAAACGTTCTGTACAAGGTTTCTTATTAAACAATCTCCAAATTCACAGAGGAAAAAAAATAAAAACAGAACAAACCAAACAAAAACCTTCAGTTCTGAGAGTATAGGCCTTTAAAATCCAGGGATAGAGAGTTTAACTAAAGTAAGTAATCACAGGGAAATCTCAAATGTAAAGTAAGTACTAGCACCTAACCAACACACTGATGCTATCGAAGGTATTGAAGGTAATACTATCGAAGGTATCGAAGAGTCACACAGTTAAGGATCTTGCAAGTGAATTTTAAATATTAATCAAGAACAGAATGAATGGATCTGTATTAATTTTTCCTTCTCTTTTTCTCTGCCAATTGAAGCTCAGAGTAAAGTGACCAAAGCTTGTTGGCTGTACTTATGGGTGAATCCTATCTCCATGTGGTGTCTATGTGCAGGGATAGCAGCTGGTACAGGGCCACCCCCCTTGGTTACTATTTTCCCCCTCTTCTGAGTTGTCCTCTCTTAATCACTCCCAGTGGTTATGATTATCCCAAGCCCCAACAACATACGCTGTTTGGACAGACCCTAACAGGGGCCTCAGGGTAAAAAATCATTCTTCCACATGCATCCTAAATTTACAGGAATTCAGGGTTT
>JAJIBD010012229.1:0-38016 GCA_021461705.1 Cryptotis parvus
ATAATTTTTCATCATTTAACTATAATTCTGCCCTAAAGTATAAACCAATTAGATATGAGAAGAAAACTAAATACTCCAAATTACTAAAAAAGTGTTTTCCCCAATAATAATAGTAGAACAAAAACGCTTAAAAGCACATGGAATAAAAGTTAATCATAGAAATTAGCTGGTGGGAAATTTGATATTTTAAATGAAATTTTCTTTTAATAAAAGCAATAATCTTTTATATAGGTAGAAATAAAAACTTGGAAAAATAATGCAACATTTTAGCTTGGATTTCCTAATTAAAGCTAAGCTACAACAGGAAGAACCTTTAGAAAGAGACAATCAAAATCACTAAAATGATTCATTTTAAAGGTCAATATTTAATTAATGTAATTGCTATAATACTGACATGGATCCTGATTTACTGAGAGTTATAATAATAAAATGTCCCTTTTTTAGTAACCAAATCAAGTTTCCAAAATTTATGTCATATGTTACAACCTTATATATCCAGACTGATTAGTACTAAAGGTGCCTGTATGATTTTGAAAGACCAGACTCCATCTAAAAAGTATAACAGTTTGTGCCTATATCGTGGACATTTTCAGAAAAGTTCATTAAGTTCTATACTATGAACGATGCAAAAACCAACCTGTGGTGTAATCACTTGATCGCTTGATCACTTATAAGTAGTTTTTCAGCGTGGCGCCAAAATGTTTCCATTTGTTCCCGTCATGTGCTAGTTTAGCCCAATGGCATCTGCTTGCTAAGGAATATGAAGAACCTCAAACTGCTCTTTGGGGTCTTGACAAAGAAGTCTGACCATCTTGTAGGTGGTTGGCTACATGATCTTTGGTGTCCGTGTGGTCCAGTCCAGTCAGTAACAGCTCTAGTCCAGCGGTCATCTCCAAGTCTCATTACATGCCCAGTCTCATCTGATTTTCGATGCCTTGGCAAGCTAGACAACGTCCCTGACTCTCGATCGCCGGGAGAGGTCAGAACTCAGATTCCTTCTCTCACTTGAGTGAAGTGTGATATTCTAAGCATAGCTCTTTTAAATCCACTTTGGGAGACCAGAATAGAGTTCTAATCCTGCTTTTGTAGGGCCAGAAGACTCTGAGGCATTAGTTATGCAGGGAGACCAGTGGAGTCGAAGAGAGGTACCTGAAGGCAGAGGTTCTTACACTTATACTTATTTCTTATACTATTTCTTTGATGCTCTTGAAGGAATTCCTTGCTGCTCTCTTCCTCCTGCGTAGCTCAGGTGCGCTGTTGTTCATCATGTTGAGTTCTCGACCTAGGGTACACATATATGTGCTGCATTCAGAGATGTTTGTTCTGTTGAGAAAGAATGCGGACTCTGGAACTAGTTCCTTTTTCATGAATAATATTTTGTTCAAATTCAGCTGTAGACCTACCTTTCCACATTCACAGTTGAAGTCAGTCAGCATTTGTGCTCTTGGCTAATGTTTACTGTTATTGAGAACAATGGCATCAGCAGCTTATGGGTGGTGTAGTTGCCAACCATCTAGCATCACTCCCATTCCTTCCCATTCTAATCGTCACATGATGTTCCCGAGGGTTGTGCTGAAGAGTTTTGGTGAAATGGTATTACCCTGCCAAACCCCCTCTTTTGACATCAATGATCACTTCTCGTAGAATGGTGAGATTCTGGTGGTGAATCTGTAATACAGCTCACTGAGGATCTTGATGGGGTTTGAAAGGCTCTGTTTGTCTAGGGCTTCATGACCACTTTGATCTCAAACAGAATCAAAGGCCTTCTTTAAATCAATGAACGTGAGATAGAGTGGCATCTTTGAACTCCCTACTCCTTCAATGAGCTTGGTTACCATGCAGATAGGTCGATGTGCTGAATCCATTTGGAAGCCAGCTTGCTCGCATGGTTGTTGTTCATCTAACGTGCTGCCAATCCTGTTCAAAATGACTCAAATGTACAGCTTGTAGATGACGGACAACAGGCAGATGGATCGATAGTTGCTAGTGTTGTGGATGTCTCCCTTCTTGAACAGTAGAACTTGTCTTCACTGGTTTTCCATTAAGGAGGAGCCATGCACATATTTATTAGTCATATACTAAATATTTCATGAATTGTTGATATTTTGAAGTACTCAAAGATAATGCAACTGGTAGGTTAAGAAAGTGGTATGCTATTTTTTTTTCCAATACAGACACACATGAACACATATTTTATATAAATTGTGTATATATATATGCTTGCATACATATATACCTACCATTTATCTAATGACATTGATAGAGTCATCTTATAAGACAAAAATAGCTTGAAAAGCTGTCTATTTTATATCTGAAACTTATTTTGAATTTTATCTTGATATTTTATCAGAAATAATGCAAGCAGAGCCTTTGCACTGATTATTATTAAAATGATATAAGTAAATTTAATTGGTACTTGTTAAAAGTCTCTTCAGACATTTTGAACTAAAGGTCTAGAGTTTAATTCTGAAAATTGTATATAGTTTATGGCAGTTATTTTGGCAGCATAATTTTTAAATCTGCTGATAATAGAGCAGCTTCAAGACCAAGTATCTTGACATATCCCCCTTGAACTTTTTTGTTAACTAGTATCAGTTTGGAAACAATGGGTCTATAAAAATAACAAGTTTCATTTATCAGGAACTTCCATTTTTTATGTGCTTCCTCCAAATCATTTAATTATAAAAGGCAGAACCCCAAATCAAAATCTGTTCTAAAACTTTATTTTTTAATTTTTTTTTATACTTCCACGAGATATACAATTACAAAGGTGTTCCATAATTGCTTCTTGGTAACACATTGTTCCAGAACCTATAATTCCACTAGTGCCCATTTCCCACCACCAATGTCCCCACATTCCCTACCACCCACCCCCAGCCTGTCTCTATAGCAGGAACCTTTCCTTTCCCCTCTCTTTGTCTCTCTATCTCTCTTCCTCTCTCTCCTGTCTCTTTCTCTCTCTTCTTTACACACTTTGACTTGCCCTATAGACATTTAGGTTTATCCTCTACATCTCTTTGTGTATATTCAATGGTGAGTTCTAGTCCTGACATTACCATTTTCCACACTTAGTAAAACAATGGTATATATGTATATCCCATTAATGAATGAGTCATTCTATGTCTGCTCCTTTTCCTTTTGACTAATTTCACTCAGCATCATAGTCTCCATGTCCATCCATTTGCAGATAAATTTCATAATTTTCATCTTTTCTGACAGCGTAATAGCCCATTGTGTTGATGTACTGAATGTGTATATTTGAGACACTCTCAAGAATTTGGAAACTGTTTTTGTTCACTAGTACATATGAACCTATGCTGTGTGCAAATTATTCAGAAACATATGATCCCACACCTGAATATTTTCAAAATATGAAAATGTATATAGTCTTTTCGCATACCCTTAGGAAGCTTGCAATGACAATAACAAAAGCACAAAAACTGGAAAAACACAATACAAAATGCATAGAAAGATTTAGTACAAAAATCTTTTGTTACAGCTGAAAAAACCCAGTGACATTTGGCTGCACTAATTTGTGACACAGCATAACTCAGAATGAAATTGTCAGTTTCCTAAGCTTAATTGTCTAACTAGTGAAGTAAGACAATAATCTTTTAACTATTCCATTACTCTGCAGTTCAAATGCAATTAAGCTTTTCTATGTTTAGTATATATCTGCCAATATGGGGGTGGTTCTATTCATTTATAAAGTCAGCTTCAATAATGAATAATTGATATCTTAGGTGTTGACTGATTGATTTGGAAAATAAAAAGGAACAACCACATGGAGAACAGGCATGTACATGTTTGAAATAAATATAACATTAATTTATTCATTTTAATGGTTTTTCATTGTGATTCATGCACCATGGTGAGATCTTTTTAAATGATTTTCTTTTTTCCTGAAAAAAAACGATACATGATTTTCTTATTTGCACCTTTTAAACCTTTTTAGCATGGATATTGAATAAATACACTTTTCCTGTCAGTTTTCAATATTACTTTTTTATTATACCATTTAGTTGTGTTTGTTTTGTTAACAGTTTATCATGGTTTCCAAATTCTCTTCATTTAGGGAGTAGAGGGTGTTTGGGGACCACATTTGGCAGTGCTCAGGAATTATTCCCTGACTTCAACACTCAGTGAACAATTATTCCTGATTCTACTCATGATAGGTTCAGGAACCATATGGGTTACTGGAGATTAAATCCAGATTGGGCATGTGTAAAAGCAAGTTCCCTATGCACTGTACTTATCTCCAGGCCCCAAAGTAGCCAATTTTAATAAACATTATAGCAAAATTCCTTCCCAGTTCTTTAAAATTAAATCTTAATTTGCCATTGATTTGCTCAATATAATAACAGAGCAAATTAGGAATTAGGTAGTATTTAATATAAATTACTTATTTCTTGGCTTATATATTCATTTAAAAATACAAAGGTTTATTGAAAAGTAGAAAGTAAGGAAGGAAAACTCCCCCAGCTGGAAGGAACTTAATATTCAACTAATTTTAATCCTATTTATTTTTAAAACAGGCATAGAAGGTACACCAATGACGGTTTTGCACTGTTCAAGCATATGTTGTTGCTTGTTTAATGAACCAATATCAACTGGCAGTGAAGACAAGTAGACCGAAAAATAAAGTTTTATAGCAGTTCTCTGTTCTCGGGCACTTAGGTTGTTTCCAGATTCTGGCTAACGTGAATTGCGCTGTGATGAATAAAGAAGTACAGATAATATTCCTATTGTGTGTTTTTGGGTCTCTAGGCTATATTCCCAGGAGTGGTATTGCTGTATCAAATGGGAGCTCAATATCTAGTTTTGGAAGGAATGTTCATATTGTTTTCTAGAAGGGCTCCACCAATCGGCACTCCCACCAACAGTGGATGAGAGTCCCTTTCTCCCACATCCGAGGCCAGCACTGGTTGTTCTTGCTGTTTTGGATGTGTGCCAGTCTCTGTGGTGTGAAATGATACCTCAGTGTTGTTTTTATTTGCATCTCCCTGATGGTTAATGATGAAGAGCACTTTTTCATGTGCCTCTTGGTCATTCGATTTCTTCTTGTTTTTCACAGTGTCACCAGTGATGTACACTATATAATTGGAGCAAATACTGAGGGCTGGAGATGGCAGTTACTATAAAAACTCACTAATAGTGGAAGTGGTAAGCAGAAGTTGACGGAAAGGTCAATTATGAGGTGGGTATCTGTTGCAGGACTCCTAAGGGCTGCTGCATCTGCTCTGGATTGCCTCCCCGCAAATCACTCCGTAGATAAGGGGGTAGTCTAAATGTGGCAGTTTATCCGACCATGTATGCTGTATTAGCTGGTATAAATATTCTCCCATGCTATCACAATCATCGTGGGACTAGCTAGATCTTACCAGCACATTAGCCTGGCCACGTAGGACACTTAAGTAATTAGACCAGAGAGAAATGCTGTTTGCTTCAAACAAACAAGCATGGCTCCCTGATAAAATATAAAACTACAATGAAGTAGAGGGAGACTTGTGAAGGCTTGGAGAAATATTTAACTGGCATTGGTGTTGATCTTTGGTACAGTGACATGCCATCTCAGAAACCCCCCTTCTCTACATTTCAAAGGCATTCCCGCTCAAAACATTAGCACAGTAAAGGCCCTAGGTGAGATGCAGGGAGGGGTTACCTGAGGGCATTGGACCCTCCCTGCTTTCCATAACAATGGGAGGAAGGTCTGAGTTGCGGGGGTATAAACTAGCCGGTTCCGCTCTCCCGGGCTTCTTCCCGGTGGTGGGATCTCGCCTTGTGAGCGTTTATTCCCCTTGGAAGTTTTACACGTGGTGGTCGCCATCTTGGCCTACACGTGGCTGGGGTTCTAGCCTGGAATCCTAAGCATCGGGTTTTTCCTTTTGCTAATTTGTATGCCTGAACCTGTGATAAGTAAAGCCTTTTAAAAACTGTATCGGATTCCTGAGTGTTCATCCATTCCTCGCCCGGCTACGGAGGTAGAAGGAAACTCGCTTCCTGGCACTGTCCGGGAACCGGCGGGAGCGCCCCCTACAGGTATCAATGATACCAGAGACCCTTATGTTTGAGTTGCAGTGAGAGTCTAGAAAAAAGCAATATTCCGCCTGACTCCAGATTACATACTGACAGAGAGACAGACAGACATAGAGAGAGAGAGGGAAAGGGACAGAGACAGAGACAAAGATATAGAAACAAAGAGAGAGAGACAGAGGCAGAGACAAAGAGAATGATAAAGAGAGAAAGGAGAGAGAAAAAGAAAGAGGAGAGAAAAAGATAAAGAGAGAGGGAGAGAGAGAAGAAGCAAAGCTCCTGGTATAGAGGCAGGCTAGGTGTTGGGGTAGGGAATCTGAGGACATTGGCGATGTGAAATGTGCACTGGTGGAGGGATGAGGGCGTTGGAACACTGTATGACTGAGTCCTAATCATGGAGAGTTTTGTTATGGTCTATCTCACGGTGATTTAATTTTAAGAAACAGTAGAAACAAACAAGAATAGTAAGAGAGCATGTTTAGAAAACAGCTATACTCTAGCTATTACAGTTCTGAATTTGTGACCAAGGAAAAGCATCAACCCCGGAGATGTCAGAACTCACCATCTATAACAAAAATAGGACTCCTATAAGAGTCACAGTAAAAGTGGGTATATTAACTCTTAATCTATTAGCACTAGGAGCAACTGGGAGCCCCTTATAGCAACTACAGTAACAACTAGGTGTGAACAGTTGTCATGTATTTTAAGAATAGCAGGATTTTAATCTGAGTAATTGTGCGTTTGCCTCATGAGTCGCTATTTTTTAATTTTTTTAAAGTTTGTTAGTCTTTTGTTCTTTTGGTCACATTCTGTGGTGGTTGGGATTTACTCCTTACTGCACTTAGGGACTATTTATGGAAGAGCTTAGACAAACACGTTGGGTGCTAGAGAGCAAAGATAATTCAGCTTCATGCAGGGCAAGCTCTCTTCCTGCTGCACTATCTCTCGGCCCCTCTTCACTTGATTACTTGACATTCATTGATTTTTTCAAGTGGGGCCAAAAACATTTCCATTTGTCCCTGCCATGTGCCAGTGTAGTCCAATGGCATCTGCTGGCTCCAGGAATATAAAGAACCTCAAACTGTTCATTCAGGGTCTTGACAAAGAAGTCTGACCATCTTGTAGATGGGTGGCCACATGATCTGTTGACTTTCCATGGGATACAGCCAGTAGGAACTCTAGTCCAGTGGTCATCTCCAAGTCTCATTATGTGTCCAGCCCATCTGATTTTCGATGCCTTGGCAAGCGAGATAGCACACACATAACTGCTGCATTCAGTGATGTTAGTTTGTTGAAAGTGAATGGAGCATCTGAAACAAGTTTGTTTGTCATGAACATTGTTTTCTTGAGATACAGCTGTAGACCTACCTTTCCTCATTCAAGGTCGAAGTAGGCTAGTGTTTGTGTCCCTTGGCTAATGTTTGGTATCATTGGAACAATGACATCAGCAAAGCATGAGTGGTGTAGTTGCTGACCATCTATCATAACTCCCATTCCTTCCCATTCTAATTGTCTCATAATGTTCTTGAGGGTGGTGCTGAAGAGTTTCTGGTGAAATGGTATCACCCTGCCAAACCCTCTTTTGACATCAATGATCACTTTCTTGTAGAATGGTGAAATCCTGGTGATGAATCTGTAATACAGCTCACAGAAGATCTTGATGTATTGAGTTTGGAATGCCCTTTTTGGTGAGAGCTGTGATGACAGCTTCGGTCTCAACAGAATCAAAGGCCTTCTTTAAATCAATGAACGTGAGACAGAGCGGCATCTTGAACTCCCAACAAACCTCAATGAACTTGGTTAATGTGTGGATATGGTCGACTGTGCTGAATACTTTTCGGAAGCCAGTTTGCTCGCATGGTTGCCCTTCATCTAATGTTCTGCCAATCCTGTTCAGGATGACTCAAGTGAACAGTTTGTAGATGACGGACAACAGGCAGATGGGGCGATAGTTGCCAGATATCGTGGATGTCTCCCTTCTTGAACAGTAGAACTGTCCTGCTGGTTTTCCATTGGGAGGGCACCTTGCATTCAGACTGGTAGTGTGTGAAGAGCTGAGCAAGTGTATTGATGAGTACTGATGGCAGATTCTTCAGGTGTTCAGTTCTGACTCTGTCTGGGCCGGGTGCTGTTCACTTCTTTTTGACAATGAAATGGCATGTTGTATTTCAGAAGGGAGAACATTGGGAATAACATATCCATCCTGCGGAATTTGGTATGTGAGCAGGTGGACATGGCTATCAAAGAAATCTGAGTAGAAGTCCTGGATAATCTTCTCCATTGCCTTTCTGGAAGATGTGATAGATCCATCAGGACATCAGAGGGCAGTCATCTTGGTCTTATAGTTGGCCAAAGGACAGGGGGCATTGTCAATGCTTTTCCTAGCATCTGCTGCATCGGCCAGTATTGCTGCTCTTCTCTTTGAGGTCTTCCTTTATCACTTCTCTGCACTGCTTTGAAAGCTTGGAAATTAGCTTATGGTTGCCTGAGGCTCGCACCTTTCCACATTAGTGAATAGCTCTGAGAGTGATTTTGAAGACAGGTGTCCTTTTGTGGCTTTTCTCTCTCTCAGCGTTCTTCACCCAATCATGGAGGTGCTGAACCAGTCAGTTTTATTCTTCATCAATGTTGTCAATGATGGCATTTTCCCATGTTGCCGCAATGGTGCCAAAGAGCTCCCAGTTGGTGGTCATTCTGGGAGTTCTCTTCTTAAACTTTGCAGCCTTTTCTCCCTGTTGAGTGAAGTAGAATTTTGCATGAAGGAGACGGTGGTCTGATCCTATTTGGAATTTTGGGGAAACAGTTACATCGGTCAGGCAAAACCATCGATTGAATATGATGTGGTCAATTTCATTGTGGAACTGTCCACCAGGGAGATTCCCATGTCCAACGTTTAGATTCAGCCTTCTGGAACTGTGAGTTACCATGAATGGTCTTGGTCGACAGGATGAACTCAGATAGTCTCTCACCCTGTTCGTTCCATTCTAGGCCATGGGTCCCTAGGTGGAGTTCTTCAGCCGATATTCTGGGTCCTATCTTGGCATTAAAATCACAGACTATGATCTTGTAGAAGGTGTGATCTTCTTTATAGAATCCTCCAGTTCCATGTAGAATTTCTCAATTTCTTCTTCCTTCTATGTGGATTTTGGTGCATAGACAACGAAGATAGAAACTGCTGGCAGTGAGCCACATCTCTTCAAGTGTAATCGTCCGATTCAGTTTGTTAGGCACTCAAATGAATCAATGCTCATGGCCAGGTTTGTGTTGACAAGGACACCGATACCACTATCACCTCTTTCATCACATGTTCCGAGGAATAGTTCTTCTCTGGTGTCAAAAACATGTGATGTGATTGATGCCTTCTCGCCTCGCTCTATCCTCGCCCCCTTGCATGGTTTAAATACCATCTTTACTACTAACACACATTAAAGGACTGTGGTTTCCAAAATAGTAATCATAGTATATGATCTATATGAGTGAATGTCTTGCTGTTTCATATGGGTTGTAGTTCACGATTCATTTTTAAGTTTAGTCATTTCTGTTTAATTGTGACTTCATTGTCTTATGATTTGTTGTTGCAGTCTAACATTGTATTTTGCATAAAGTTGTGGCATAACAAACTAACAAAACTATCAGATTATTTTGTATATCTGAAAGTTTCAGTTTTGTGAAAAAATCATCTTACCAGTAACTTTCTCAGATATGTGATTTGTTATACTGTAATACTAATCTTAAATAATTGGTGTATACATAGTCTGGCACACATTCTAAAGAGCAAGAATAACCAGTGCTGGCACATATGTGGGTAGAAGGGTCGCTCATCCAATTTAGGTGGGAATGTCTACTGAGACAGCCTTTTTAGAAAACAATATGGACATTTCTCCAAAAACTAGATATTGAACTCTCAATACCACTCCTGGGAATATACCCTGGAAACTCAAGAACACACAACAGAAACCTATCTGCACTTCTATATTTATCGCAGCACTATTCACAGTAGCCAGAAACTAGAAACAAACTGAGTGCCTGAGGAAAGAAGACTGGCTAAAGAAACAGTGGTACATCTACACAATGGGTTACTATGCAATTGTCAGGAAAATCAAAGTCATTAAATATGCCTAAAATGGATGGGCATGAGATTATCATGCTTAGTGAAATTAGTCAGAAGATAAAGGACAGATATGGAATGCATTAATTTGTAGGATATAAATATACAACACTGTTCTATTAATTTGGGAAATGGTAACGCCAAACTAGAACTGAGCATAAAATGTAAGCAAAGGCATATACATGATAACCCTTAAGTGTATGTATGGCAAGCCACAATGGGTAAGAGAAGGGAGAAGGAGATAGGGACAGAGAGAGAGGGAGAGAGAGAGAGAGGATGAAAAGTATCTGCTACAGAAGCAGGCTTGGGGAAGGGGGAAGAAATCTGGGGACAATGGTGGTGGGAAATGTGCACTAGTGGTGGGATAGGTGCTTGAACATTGTATGACTAAAATCCAATCATAAACAGCTTTGTAAATGTCCATTTCATGGTGTTATAAAGTTTAAAAAATAAAATAAAAATGAATAAATAAATAATTGGTGCATTTGTGTGTGTGTGTATATATATATATATAATCTTGCAAAAGGTAGTATCCTTGTGAGAAACAAGATAAAAATCAAAGCTTGATATTTATGTAATATTTTATACAAATACAATCTCTATATACATCAAGTCTTCCATAGTAAAGAAATGTAAAAGTTTTCAGGACTCTAGCATAATTTTAGATGAGTCTGCAGTTATTCCGTACCATCAAGTCAGGAGTAAGCCCTGGTCACCACCACTTGTGGCTCCAAGACAATTAACCTCCAAAATATGTAACATTAAATTACCATATTTGTCATGTAAATACATAAGTAACTTTTCTAGATCAAAGCCTACAAATGAAATACAAAATAAAATGTCAAAATAATATATACAAAGTATCTTAGTGCTAATTCTTTGGATAATTACTTACAAAATGAAAATCTACCCTATTGCAACAAATATTGAGAGTAAACATCAAGATATTGAAGAAACATGCACCTGAGAACTATGATAAACAGAAAATTACGTTTATATCTCTCAATAATCACAATGCTCACCAAACTTAAATTCATAGAGTAGTAAATACCATGATATTCTATATCTCTTAATACTATTTGTTCAAAACTAGTAGTTAGTAATATTATACTGTTCTCCAACAGTCCCGACTACAATCCAGAATTACTGCCCAAATCGTACTTAAAATGCCACTCCATAGTTTTGTGGTTCATATACTTACAGAACGTTATTATAATTTTTCTGTGTCATGAGATAATTTGCTACCCAATTATCTATGTTTGGCTTTGGAGAGTTGTTTTCATTTTTTTAAATAAGCAGAAAACCTGTTTATGAACACTTTTGTTTATGGTAGGAGGTAATTTTCTTTGGCAAACGTATTATTATATTTATTTACTATTTGAAATGAGAAAAAATGTTCACTTTTATAGAAAACAAGTGGTATCTTCATTTAATTAAAGATGTTTGTAGTTCCAGAATCCATCAAAAACTGATATAAAGCATTCAACTAATATAATTTGATTATATAAGCCAATATAGATTACATAAAATATATACTATATTAATCCAATAACATTTCAGAAGGCTGAATCTAAACATTGGACATGGGAAACTAATGGTGGAGAGTTCCAATGAAATTGACTACATTATATTCAATCAACAGTTTTGCCTGACTGATGTCTCTGTCTTCCCAAAATCCCAAACAGGATCAGACCACCATGTCCAAAGTGCAAAAATTCAACTTCAAGCAATGGGGGAGAAAAGGCTGCAAAGTTTAAGAAGAGAACTCTCAGAATGACCAGTACTAGGAACTCTTGGCACCATTGTGTCAACATGGGAAGAGTCCATCACTGACAACATCAATGAAGAATTCATCCGACTGGTACAGAACCTACATGATTTCACGAACAACATTGAGAGAGAGAAAGTCACAAAAGGACGCCTGTCTAAAAATAATTTAGAGCTCATTCACCAATAAGGCAAGGTGCAAGCCTCAGGCAACCAAATGCTAATGCCCAAGCTCCTAAGCAGTGCAGAGAAGTGATAAAGGAAGACCTCAAAAAGAGAAGGGCAGAAATACAGGTGGATGAGCAGAAGTTGGAAGAAGCATTTGCAATGCATGCCTGTCCTTGGCCACCTATAAGACCAAGATGCCTGCCCTCCAATGTCCTGATGGATAGATCACATCTTCCAGAAAGGCAATGGAGATGATTATCCATGACTTCTACTTGGATCTCTTTGATAGCCATGTACACCTGCTCACATACCAACTCCGCAGGATGGATATGTCATTCCCAATGTTCTCCTTCTAAAATACGACATGCCATTTCATTGGTAAAGAAGTGAACAGTACCCGGCTCAGACAAAATCAGACCCGGACACCTGAAGAATCTGCCATCAGTACATCAATATACTGGCTCGGTTCTTCACATGCTACCTGTCTGAATGCAAGGTGTGCTCCCAATGGAAAACCAGCAGGACAGTTCTACTGTTCAAGAAGGAGACATCCATGACATTGGCAACTATAGCCCCATCTGCCTGTTGTCCATTATCTACAAAATGTTCACTCGAGATATCGTGGACAGGATTGGCAGAACATTAGATGAAGGACAACCACATGAGCAAACTGGCTTCTGAAAGAATTCACACAATTGACCCTATCCACATGGTAACCAAGCTCATTGATGTTTGTAGGGAGTTCAAGATGCCGCTCTGTCTTACATTCATTGATTTAAAGAAGGCCTTTTCCTCTGTTGAGAATGAAGAGGTCATCTAAGCCCTAGCCAAACAGGATGTTCAAACCCAATACATCAAGATCCTTCATGAGCTATATTCTGGATTCACCACCATTATCTCATCATTCTACAAGGAAGTGATCATTGATGTCAAAAGAGGTGTTCGGCAGGGTGATACCATTTCACCAAAACTCTTCAGCGCCACCCTCGAGAACATCATGTGACAATTAGAATGGGAAGTAATGGAAGTGAAGATAGACACACAGCAACTACACCACCTCTGCTTCGCTGATAACATCGTTCTAATAACACCAAACACTAGTTAAGCGGCACAAATGCTGGCTGACTTAGACTTTGAATGAGGAAAGGTAGCTCTACAGCTGAATCTCAACAAAACTATGGTTCATGAAAAATGAACTAGTTCCAGAGGCTCCATTCACTCTCAATAGAACAAACATCTCTGAATGCATTAGTTATGTGTCAAGTAAATCAACATTATGAACAACCTAAAACCTGAGCTGCACAGGAGAAAGAGAGCATCATGGAATTCCTTCAAGAGCATTGAAGAATTGTTAAAGGACAAAGAACCTCCAGCTCCAGGTACTTCTCTTCGACTCCACCATTCTCTCTGCATTAACATATGCCTCAGAGACCTGGGCCCTACAAGCAGGACGAGAATGCTATTCGGTCTCCCCAAGAGGAATCGAAAGATCTATGCTGACTATCATGCCTCACTCAAGTGTGAGAAAGAATCTGGAGTTCGAACTCCATTGATGATCGATAGTCAGGGACAGTATTTTGTTTGCCAAGGCGTAGAAAATCAGATGGGCTGGACATGTACTGCGATTTTTAGACAACCGCTGGATGACAGCTGTTACCAACTGGAGTCCACAGGACGTCAAAAGATCATGTGGCTATCCACCTACAAGATGGTCAGTCTTCTTGGTCAAGACCATGAACAAGTAGTTTGAGGCTCTTTGTATTCCTGAAGCCAGCAGATGCCATTGGCCTACACTGGCATGTGATAGGATCAAATGGAAATGTTACTGGCGTCTGCTAAAAGCAAATCGACAAATAACGGAATATCAAGTGATCAATATTTTACATTAAATTATATGACATAAAGTATATACTATAGTAATCCAGTAATATATTATATTATTGTCTATTCTTTTAGTGAATTTTGCTCTATTTTGCAGTGGATGTTGGGCATACACAGGAGTGCTCAGAGCATACTTCTGACTGTACCGGGAACCATAGTTAGTTCCAAGAGTCAGGTCAGTGTTTAGGATCTAGAAATTACATAGAGCAAGTTAAGACACTAAGTGACATTGCCTTATCTAAAGTGTGTGATCAAGATGCAGGTTTCTTGCTGTTCTTCTAGTGCCTTTATTTGGGGGCCATATTCAACTGTTTTCAGGATTTACTCTTTGATTTGTACTCAGAATGTTTATCTTTAAAGTATCTAAGATGACATTCAAATATTTAAAACTTAGAATAAAGCACAAAATTGCACAATATATCTCTTAAGTATTAGACTAGCAATTTATATTCCTAGTAGAAAGAAATTCTTTAGAATTTTTTGATAGTAGCTTGTGAAAACTTATACCATTTTTCAACTTTTATTATTTATGTAGAACAACTTTTTCATTTTAAGATGCTTGGAAATAAACATATGCAACCATATTGTAGACAAAGAAATATTTTCAAATAATAGCAGAGCAGTTTCTACTGAGAGACCATCAGGTGAAGGGAATTTAAATTGTATCATCTAGATGAATTTATATGCATGCATTATATGTTGACCTAAGAGAGAATATGGAGAAGCTACTTTTGTGGAATCCTAAATTTGTAATAAATGGCCCTATTTCCACAAGCTCTTGGTTCCCTCATGTTCGTATTGATTTTCCCTCAAGGGTATTTTTTCTGCATTATATGTAATTTATAAGAGCAGTTGGAGTACAAGATAACCATGGACCTTTGAAAAACTGAAAAATAGGTTCAAAATGCTTTTACATTGCTGTAGCACTCTTCAAAATGGGACCGAACACAAACTAAGGCAAGAAAACTTTGATGTTGCATTTTAAAATCCTGTTTCCAATCATTTTAAACATATAAGGAGTTTCCTCTAGTCTAAAGTCTTCTTTCAAGGAAAATTACTGAAAAACACAGCTTTTAGTGGAAACCTACATCTGTCCAGGATCACACACACACATTGCTAGTCAGGAGAGTGGAGCATCACTGCCATTGTAAGGCAGACTTTCTTGGGTCAGCAAGAGGTTGGAATGGATATGGGGGGAACTTTTGGCAGACACTGTAAGTCTGTCAGTGGTAAGGACTAACAAAGCATTTTTTAAAAAATTTTTTATGTATTTATTAACTTTATTAAATCATCATGAGATAGACAATTGCAATGTAATTGCCAAAAACGTTTCAAGATGTTATTATAAATATATTTACAATAAGATTAAAAACATAATCAGAGTTGAAATTCCCTAATCTTTTTTTGTTGTCATTGTTTTGGAGCCAGAACAGAACAAGGGTTGTGACTTAACCCTCCTCTGAGTTAAGGTTCATTCCTGGTGGGCTCTGACTGAGATTGAACCAAAGTGGTCACTGCGTAAGAAAAACTAACTCTGTGCTATCACTGTGGCCTGCAGAGTTTAAATGTAGAAGGAAAACTACACCAAAGAACAAGGGGAGACTCATACTACCCATTTTCACTACAGTCTATAAATCTGCTCCAGTTAAGGAAGTCTGGTGAAACATAAATAATGCAGGTATCAAACAGGAGAATTGAACAGAAAAATCACAATTGGACCCAACAAATATTGAGAGCTATTTTAGCAAAGACAAACTCAGTTCATCAGAGAACTTGTTTTAACAAATAATGCTAGTTTTAACAAATAATGCTAGCACAATTGCTCATCTGTTTGAAAAAATCCAACAGACTTTACATCTGCCTCATGCACACACACACACACACACAAACACACACATTAATTGGACTACAACTTGTATACCTCAATGCATAGTTATAAAATTCTAGAAGCAAATATCTGCTAGCTTGTATTTATTGATTTGGCATGGCTGCAGTATCAGAAGTATAATTCATAGACAGAAAAAATAAACTGATAATTTAAAAGAAACACAATTTTTGTGATGTGGAAGGACCACTTGAAAGAAGAGAGAAATATGTTGAGAAAACCAAGATTATTAAAAGAAGATGATATACACATGTATAGGAATTTTGTCTAGAATTTATAATAAAATACATTGACGATACTGAAATTTTAAGAATAAGAAAATAAATAAGTATAGAAAAAAAACAAATAGGTATTGTATCTAATATATATGCAGGTGGCAAATAAGCATATGGAAAGATAGATAACTGTTACAAGGAGAAGGTAATTTAAATAATAATCAGTTACCATTGCATATCTCTTAGAATGTCTAAAAATCTAAAACCTGCCAGTGTTGATTGATTATGAGGTTTAAAACCAACAGGCATTCTTGTTTGAAATCATTGTTCATGTAAATTGATTCAGGTACCTTGGGTTTAGCAGTTTTTTAAATTAAAAATAATTGACTTATATCTTTATCGTTTGGTTCATATTTTCTATTCTTCACATTTAACTAACTAATATTTTCCTACTCAAGGACCTGTATGAAAATGCTAAAAGCAGCTTTATTTATCATTGTCAGACCCAGAAGCAACTTAGATAAACTTCAATAAGTGGACGTGTAACTGAACTACGGCGCATCAAAGAGAGAGAATGGTATTAGTGATAAAAGGATGAATGAATGGCAAGTCATGCATCTTCAGGGTTCTCCTCACACACATATTGCTAAGAAAGGAAACATTCTCAAAAGGCCCACTGCTATATAATTCATAGAGAATAGTTAAAATTATTGTTGGTTTCCAGGGTTGGAAAACATTAAAAGTAAAACAACTGTCTGTGTTAATGCTATAACAGTGAGCACTATATCTTTGTTGAAACCAATGGTTCTTATAGAATTAATTAGAACTTCAGCAACTAAAATATCACGGAGAACATTGGACAAGCAAAAGTTACAATGCATAATATGATAAAAATAGCTTTGCTTAATTATAATCATATAACATCAATGAAGAGAATGACAAAAAATTATGAACTGATTTTGGAAACTTGATCACTTGAACATAAGGGAGCCTCAAAACCATTCCTTCAGGGCATGGGAATGACGTTTATAATTGTTACTGATATTTGGCATATCAAATACAACACAGGTAGCTTGCCAGGCTCTGCTGTGCAAAGTGGGATACTCTAGTAGTCAACTCAAATTTCGAGCACTTATTGATGAGTCTGGCTGTGATCAGCTCTTCTTCTGGGTGGAGCTCTGATGAGAGGGGAGTCTGGATGTGAAAATTGCGGCTCTCTCATGGTCTGGGGTTCCTCTGGTTTCTTGCGAGGCTCTGCTGGGGTGGCAGGCCAGGGCTAGAACCCGCAATCCCTCCCGGGCATCTCATGATCAGCTGGGCACAGGGGAGAGCAGGCAGCAGCTCTGCCCCGTGTGTGACTTCTTACACAATTTTGGAAATACACTATAAAATAATATTAAAATAAACTTTACTGTTATATAATAATATCTTAGATAAAATTTTCTCAAAATAAATGAACAGTTTAGATAGTATATTCTGGATATGAACAGTAAGAAATATCTGACAAAGAACCTGCATTTACCCCTTTGGACAGGGTGCATTTAAATAAAAAGTGTAAAGTGATGAATAAGATAATAAAATATAGTTTAAAAATAATTACAATTTCTACTTAACTGGATATATACACAAATACATACATCTAAAAGTATTCACATGTATATATATACACACATAATTCAGATGCACACATGTATTTCCCTGTTCTGTTAGTTTAGATATGCTAATACTATGACCCACTATTAACAAACGACAGAACTCTTTGAGTCTGGGTTTCAAATAGCATTCCACAAGAAACTGAACCAGGTCTCCATTGGAAAATAGGCAATTTTAAGTCATAATTATTGTGGGTACATGATGATTCTGGTTCCTTTGTAGTAAAACACTGAATTTGAACTGAAGCAGAGAAAGCAAGACAACTCTGGTTGACGGTGCTGGGACCTGGAGTCAGACTGAAAATAAAAAATTTCTAGTAATGAAAGGTTAGAGAGTTTTACATCAAAAAATTAAATATTATAATGACCTTTTATAATGATAAGTAAACACAAAAATAAATTAATTATGGTATAAATAGATATTTCATGAACATTTAAGTGAATCTAAAGATAAATCCTCAGTCACAAATAATATTTGCTTGCACTATCCGTATCCAGGAAGTAGAACATTCCTTCATAATCCTAATCATCCAGTGGACAAAGATCACAGTAATAAACTGGTTGGGGAAACTAGTGCCAGTGAATAAATTTGACAAAAGTAACCTCAAAAAGGTCAATATTAATAGTAGTATGTCTTGTTGGTTGCAAGTACCCTTGACAGGATACTGTGTGATGTATTTTACCCAGATGATGTGATATTCTCCAAAACCTACAATGTCAGTAGACATAAAAAAAAAATAGAAAACCTCTATTGAAAGTTTGTTTGGCTTTGGAGCAAATTGTCTGTGTTTATAGCTTACTCCTACCTCTGTGCTCAGGGATCACTCGTGGAGGTACTCACCAGGATAGTATGTGGTGTTGGAGATTGAACCCAGTTCAGACATGTGCAAGACCAGCAACTTGCTATTATACGGTCTCTCCAAGTTAGTTAAGAAGGTTTTATAAAATACCAGACTCATTAAAAGTACCACGGTTATCATGCGATGAAATTATGAACTATAGAAAAGATGATTATATGTGGTATTCTGGATGAAATCTTGGAATAAAAAAAGAAGGTAAAAGTGGTGAAAACTGGAAACAGTATATACCCTTTGGTTAATGACTGTTTATCAAATATGTCTAATGTGAGACTTTATAAATAGGGAAATGTGGGGTGGGATATATAGGAATTCCGTATCATTTTTAGATTTTCTAGAAATCTATATTTGATCAAAAATGAAATATTTTAAGTATGGGAATTATGGGGATGACAAATATGTGCTTTAAAATGTTTGCCTCATATGTGTGGTAGAGAAAATCTACTGACCGTTCTGTAAACATGAAAAAAATATTAGTTGTCATTACTGAAAATAGTAAAAATTAAATCAAAATGTGATTTTGTCTTTAACACTAGTACTCTTTACCTATACGCCCTTCCGGTAGTTTTTAACTATGATTTATGTCTTTCCTAGTGACTAGAGGAGGTAACATGCTGTTTTATTTTCTTCCTCCTAGGCTTTCAGTGCAAACTCTAAATATAAACCTGCCTTAATTAAATTGCAAATGCAATCATCAGGGTTTGATTTAATAAAAAGTGACATGTGTTGGCATTATGTAAAATCCCCCATGAACCTTGCATAGAGCTTAGGAATCACCTCTTGCTCATGAGTATCTGTGCTCATGAGTATGTACCACACTTTATAGAGATCTCTAAGCTGAGATTCTTCAGTTCCAGAATAGAGGTGGAAATGTAAAAATCATAGGTATTTCTAACTGCTCCCACTGCAAAATCTCTGTAAGTTTGAACAAGTGTCCAAATTCCCCAGAAAAAAAATGCTATATACATGCCCACATATATCCAAGGCCTGCCTAGACACCTTCAAGAGGGATCATTTAACAGTCTCTATGTGGAGTTACAATTTGAAGGACCCATAACATGTAATGAAACAAGTGGCTGATTGAAGTGAGTAATAAAACATAATGCCTTGCTTTAGGTCATTTGCAAATAAAACTCCGGAAAACACAGCCGAAAGATGAGTTTAAGTTGGATAATCTGCCTGTATTACTCTCAGGTTAACATATTTTGTTCTCGTTTATTTTTTTAAAGTGATAATATTTCTTTCATATGGATCTCAACTTGAGCCTAGAATCTGAAGTCACCAGTTAGTAGGAGGGCTGAAATAATAAATTCAGTTTCCTTCAAACAATAAAATCTGCCAGTTGAAAGGATGATAATAACAAGTTCTTATTTTGTTTTATTTGTTGTATTATACATTTATTATTTTGGGTCACCAAGTAGAGCTCAGAGGGTGCAGGACTACTCCTAGTAGTACCTGAAGACCTCTGGGGCTACACCTGGTGATGCTTCTTGTCTGATATTGCCTCTGTGAGGCCCCTGACAGTTGTGCTCACTCGCAGGACCAACAGCATATTTTACACAGAGATCAGCAGATCTTGATAACTCACTGTATTTAATACATGCAAAACTAGATCCACAATAGCTTTGGAATAAGCTATCAAACGAAGAGGAGCCACAAAGGTAGTATAGGACAACCCCATCCCTCCATCATTGCACATTTCCCAACAGTAATATGCCTCTTTCCACCTCTGCTCCTCCCCCACAACCTGCCTACCTGCCTCTATGGCAGGCTCTCTCTCTCTCTTCTCTCTCTCCTTTTGCACATTTTGATTTACAATATAGACACTGAAGGGTTATCATGTATATCCCTTGACCTACTTTGAATACTTGATTCTAGTCTAGCATTACCATTTCCAACTTTAATGGGAAACTGGTCTCTTCTCTATCTTACCTAACCTCAGGACACATATATCTTGCATGTAGCAAATCCTGGTTTAAAAGCTGCACCACACAAATCTTACAGGTACAGGTCTGTAGATCCCTGAGCACATCCGGATGTTACCATGGAAGGGTGTAAAGTACTGCCTGAGATAGTCAGGTAATTCTGGGCACTACAATGTCTGAACACCACCATAACTTGAGCTCTCACATTCAAGCTCCAGATGGGTGAGCAGAGAATTGTTCCTGTAGTCTCCTTGTCTCCTTTCTTTTCTTCTGGATTCCTAATCACCTCTTGGGAAATCTTACAAAATATATGTATGCATTTGTGTATTCATATATACAAATATATAAACAGAAGGAAGAGGTACAATTTAGATATATAAATTAGAAACAGTTATGAGCAGTGTGATATTAAAAAGCTTATAGGAAATTTTATGATAATCAGAAACATCAATTTATTTTTTAGGTTAATGTTTTAGCTTTACTACCTTAAAATAGTAAAGTTCATTCTCATTTATGTTTAAAATAATGTACATAAGTGCATAATGTATATGGTCTGCTTTATATTTTTACAAACTTTACCCAGTTTTTTTCCTGGTGTTGATCATATCATGTGTGTTAAATTTTGGGTCAATACCAAGTGAGAAAATAAATAAGATATTTGAACAGAAGTCAAATTCAATCTGTTTGACAAATATACAAAATCCCAGGTGTTTATTAGGAAGAGAACGATAGGAAGAACATTTCTGATTATGTGACTGAATTTTTTCAGTTAGAAAAATGAGAGAATTTTGGAAGAACCAAATGTACAGATCAGAAACAAGATTTGTGGAGATAGTCACTTGTATTCATCCTTAAGGAAAAAATATGGGACAGTATATTTATTTATAGTTTGCAGATTTTAAGAATTAAAGCATAAAAATGTTATACTAGAGATGATATTACAGTATGAAAAACAAAAAGAAAAGCAAAACATCAGATCATTCATATTGAGAGTCCCCACTGGGCAGGTAACCCATTGGCTGCCAATTTCTCAAGAAGTACCTTTTCATCCCCACCCTTGCCCAACATTTCTTTGTACCAACCAGAAATATAAGCTGTGTTTGACAATTTGAGAATGAATCGTCAGCAAAGATCATTCAGTAGGCTATTATATAAAACAAAGATACATATTCCCTTTAGAATCAGTATATTTTATTTTATTTATTTTTTTCCCAAGGGAAATTATTTTTATTTTTTTTTTTTTTTTTTATTTTAATTTTTTTTTTTAAAATTACAAAAGATATACAATTAAAAAGTTCATATTTGGGTTTTGGTCAAACAGTGTTGCAGCACCCATCCACCACCAGTGCCCATCTCCCACCACCAACATCCCGGTTCCCTCCCCCTCCCCAGCCCTGCTCCATGGCAGGTTCTTGATTTCTTTCCATTACTCTCTCTTTCTCTTTTCCTTCCCCTCCAGACTATGAATTACAGAACGTACATTAAAGGGTTGTCATGTGTATCTTTTGCCTCTATTTAATGCTCAGTTCTAGGTTGGCATTAGTACCCTCAACAATTGTCAGCACACTGTTCCATTTCTGTCTTACCTAGCCTCTGAATCCCACGTTTGTGATAATTTCCACCTTTGACAGGACCTCCTGATATATGTTTCACTTGATCTTGGATATTGGTATCATAATATGTACCTATATATTTATGTTATGCAGATAAATGCAGTCATTCTGTATCTGCTCTCTCTCCCTTCTGGCTAATTTAGCTCAACATAATCTTCTCCATGTCCATCCATTTGTAGGCAAATTTTACAACTTCATTTTTCCTAACAGCTGCATAGTATTCCATTGTGTAGATGTACCAAAGCTTCTTTATCCAGTCATCGATTTTGGGCACTCTGGTTGCTTCCAGATTCTGGCTATTGTGAATAATGCTGCTATGAACATAAAAGTAGGGATGGTGTTTCCTTTGCGTATTTTTGGCTTCCCAGAGTAGATTCCCAGGAGTGGTATGGCTGGGTCAAATGGGAGTTCAATTTCTAGTCTTTGGAGGGAAAGTCCATATTGAAAAAATAAACAAGATTGACAAACCATTGGCAAGACTTGTAAGGACAAGGAAAGAGAGAACCCAAATAAACAGAATCAGAAATAAAAATGGTGACATCACAACAGAAACCACAGAAATCCAAAAGATCATCAGAGATTACTTTGAGAGCCTGTATGCCGTGAAACATGAGAATCTAGAAGAAATGGATCAATTCCTGAAGTCCTATAACCTCCCACGGCTGAAACAAGAAGACCTCCAATACCTGAATAAGCCTATCACCATCGAGGAAATAGAAACAGTAATTAAAAAAGTCTTCCCAAACACAAAAGCCCAGGTCCAGACGGATTCCCTAGTGAATTCTACCAAACCTTTAAGGAGGACCTACTGCCTGTCCTGCTCAAGCTCTTCCAGGAAATAGAAGAAACAGAAACACTCCCAAACAGCTTTTTACGAGGCACATATCACCTGATACCCAAAGCAGGGAGAGACAACACAGAAAGAAAACTACAGACCAATATCCCTGATGAACACGGATGCTAAGATCTTCAACAAAATACTAGCCAACAGAATCCAAAGACTCATCAAGAAGATTATACATTAGAATCAGTATATTTTAAGTTATAATGACTTTGATTAAACTATGTACCTATTAGTCCTCTTAACTATTTAATACTAACATTTTCATTTCTCTGCAGCTTCCCATATGTTTTATAGTTTGTTAATTCATTTTATATATTGCCTTTGCAAGGAATATATAGTTGTTTTTATTCATTTATTTGTTTACTTATTATCAACTGTAAATTAATGTTTTGTTCAAGTGAGAGCCATCTCTTATTTAAATGTTCCTGATTCAATTTGTACCAACATGATAAACAAAAGGCCTTAATTTTTGTGTTTGTTTTTTCACTTTGTGGTTTTATAATTTTTAAATGTAATTACTCTGTTCAAGGCATCTGCTTGAAGCAGATGCCTTGGGTCTCTCTAGCATGAGACAGGACATATGGAGATGTTACTGGGGCCCGCTCGAGCAAATCGATGATGACGGGGAAGACAGTGATACAGTGATACAGTGAATTACTCTGTTACATCCTGGGAGGAATGGCGGGTTCTAGCCCTGGCCCGCCACCCCAGCAGAGCCGCACAACAAGCCACATGACCTCCCCACTCTATCGGGCCTCCATTTTCCACATCCAGACTTCCCTTTCATCAGAACTCCACCCAGCGACAGCCTATCGCAGCCCGTCTCACGCAGCCACTTGCAGCCGCACGGTTCATCTATAAATGCTATATTTAGAGGTGACTACAAGGGTATGCCACCTGCATGGCAAGCCTGGCAAGCTGCCCTGTCTTATTTGATATGCCAAATACCAGTAACAATTATATTAGTTCATTCCCATGACCTAATATAATGGTTTTGAGCTCTTTATGTTCCTGGAGAGAGCAGATGCCCATGGGTTCTACTAGCATGAGACAGGACATATGGAGATATTACTGGTGCCGCTCTAGCAAATAGATGATCAACGGGAGAATAGTGATAGTGATAGTGAATTACTCTGTTGTATTAGTGTTTTTATGTGTCTTGTAAATGAATATATTTCTATATAAGTCTTCACTTGATCACTTGACATCCTGTTACTCATTGATTTGCTCGAGCAGGTGCCAGTAACATTTCCATTTGACCCTATCACATGCCAGTGTAGGCCAACGGCATCTAGTTGCTTCAGGAATACGAAGAGCCTCAAACCTTTTATTCAGGGTCTTGACGAAGAAGTCTGACCATCTAGTAGGTGGGTGACCACGTAATCTTTTAGTGTTCCATGGGATCCAGTCGGTAATGGCTCTAGTCCAGCGGACATCGGCAATCGCATTACATGCCCAGCCCATCTGATTTTCAATGCCTTGGCAAATGAGACAGCGTCCCTGACTCTGGATCATCAATGGAGGTTGTAACTCCAGATTCTTTCTCTTACTTGAGGGAAGTGTGATATTCCTAGCATAGCTCTTTCGATTCCTCTTTGGAAGACCCGAATGGCGTAACTCATCCTGCTTTCATAGGGTCCATCTCTGAGGCATATGTTAATGCAGGGAGAATGGTGGAGTTGAAGAGATGTGCCCCGAGCCAGTGGTTCTCTGTCCTTTTAGTTATTTCTTCGATGTCTTGAAGGCACTCCATGCCACTCTCTTCCTCCTGTGCAATTCAGGTTTTAGATCGTTCATCATGTTGAGATCAAGACATGGGTACACATAACTGCTACATTCAGAGATGTTTGTTCCTTGGAAAGTGAATGGGGCCTCAGGAACTAGTTCATTTTTCATGAACATTGTTCTTTTGAGATTCAGTTGTAGACCTATATTTCCACATTCTTAGTTGAAGTCAGCCAGCATTTGTACTGAAAGGCTAAAGTTTGGTATTATTAGAACGAAGTCATCAGTGAAGTGGAGGTGGTGTAGTTGCCGATAGTCTATCTTCACCCATTCCTTCCCATTCTAATTGTCTTTGATAGCCATGTTCACTTGCCCACATACCAAATTCCGCAGGATGGATATGTCATTCCCAATGTTCTTCCGGCATGACAATTAGATGTTTAAGAAGCAAACAGCACCAGGCCCAGGCAAAGTCAGACCTGAACACCTGAAGATTCTGCCATCAGTTCTCATTGTACACAGGCTCGGCTCTTCACATGCTACCTGTCTGAATGCAAGGTGCCCTCCCAATGGAAAACCAGCAGGACATTTCTACTGTTCATGAAGGGGGACATCCATGACATTGGCAACTATCTGCCCCATCTGCCTGTAGTCTGATCATCTACAAGCTGTTCATTCAAGTCATCCTGAACAGGATTGGCGGAACTTTAGATGAAGGACAACCATGAGAGCAAGCTGGCTTCCGAAAAGAATTCAGCACAATCGACCATATCCACATGGTAATCAAGCTCATTGAGATTTGTAGGGAGTTCAAGATGCTGCTCTCTCTCTCAAGTTCATTGATTAAAGAAAGCCTTTGACTCTATTGAGACAGAAGCAGTCATCGAAGCTCTAGCCAAGCAGGGCGTTCAAACCCAATACATCAAGATCCTTATTGAGCTCTATTATGGATTCACCACCAGGATCTCACCATTCTATGAGAAAGTAATCATTGATGTCAAAGAGGGTTTGGCAGGGTGATACCATTTCTCTGAAACCCTTCAGTGCCATCCTCGAGATTTCTATATAAGTATAATTTTTAATTATTCATATTAGAAATAGTGAATATTTCTTTAGTATTCTATAATAAAATAGCCACTGTGCACAATGACAATATTCATATAATTTTTACTGGCAGTCATGCTTAGTTAAAATTGTAATTTTAAAAAATATTTCAGGAACTTTAGACACTAAGGTCCATGTTCATATGAAATTCTAATGTTTGTCTAGAAATAACAAACATCTTATTTGTGACAATTACAAAGAGAAGTTAAATCACTTCCTCTAATTCAATGGAGTCATCGACAAAAAGGTTTAAGTGGTAACCGATATCATGTCGAGAAACAGTTGAGATGAACGAGACTTGACAGAATTTTAGCACTGTATACCTTCTCCAAGCCTTTACAGGTAGATTTTTAAAATTTATATAACTATGCATTTCTTTTGATTGTTGATTTAAAGCATTCACATAGGGTGATTATGGTACGTGGGGTTTACTTACTGTGATTATTTTGTTTTATTGTTCTAGTTTTTTCCTTTTTTAATATGATATGTTATTTGAATTGTTTTCCCTGTAATTTTATTTGTTTATTTTTCCTAATGCTTCTGCTCCAGATTTTTTGCTTCAAAGCCAGAAGAGAATGAATGAAAGATAGAGTACCAACATTTAATGAAATGAACAAGTAACCAAGAGTAATATATCAAGCTTTTTATTTACAATTCAAGGAACCATACTGAACTTCAACAACAGAAGCTAAGGTAACTCAGTCTTGAAACAAAGTTTTTACAACAAACATTAAAATGCTTCTTAAAAAAGACAATACAGACTTCTTATCACTTGATATTGCGTAGCCATTCCCTCTTAATACTGAAGATTGCCCTTTATTCTATCAAGAAAGTTTTGTTTTACTCCTACATTGCGAAGGTTTTTAAAATGTTTTCAATAATGAATCAATGTTTTATCTATATTGAATGTTCTATATGTGATCAGAATTTTTTTTTTGCATGAAGTTCTTCTTATAGTCTCATTAATGCAGATAACGATGCACTTTCTCTCATATCACGATCACGATCACTATCTTCCCGTTGATCATCTATTTCCTAGAGCGGGCACCAGTAATATCTCCATATGTCCTGTCTCATGCCAGTAGAGCCAGGGGGCATCGGCTTGCTACAGGAACATAAAGAGCCTCAAACCATTATATTAGGTTCATGGGAATGACCTAATATAATTGGTACTGGAATTTGGCATATCATATACAACACGAGAAGCTTGCCAGGCTTGTCGAGCGGGAGGCAAACTCTTTTAAACACCTCCAAATAAAGCATTTATTGATGAGCCGCCACGGCTGCAAGCGGCCGCCAAGCTGGGCTGTGATGGGCTGGTCTGCTGGGTGGAGTTCTGACGAGGGGAAGTCCAGAAGTGGAAAATAAGCGGCGACCGTGGAGTGAGGAGGGGGTGGTCTGGCTTGTTGTGAGGCTCTGCCGAGGTGGTGGGCCAGGGCTAGAACCCGCCATGCCTCCCGACTGCCTCATGAACGGCTGTGCACAGGGAGAGCAAGGAACAGCTCTGCCCCATGTGTGAGAGTCTCTGGACCAGCATACCTGGGCCGGATTGAGGAAAAGCTGCTGCAGGGTGGGTGTCGGTGATCGGGCTGTGATGGGCTGGTCTGCTGGGTGGAGTTCTGATGAGAGGGAAGTCCAGGAAGTGAAAAATGGTGGCGCCCATATATTCTCTCATATATTCTAACATAAATACAGTAGTACCTGTCTTATGATAAAGCACAACTTTATAATAATTTTATAAATTTTAAATATTTTAACTGATTCATATTTTCCCTTTTTCTCAATTCTCTTCACTCTTACTAAATTTAACATTTGTAGGGATTGTCTAATTCATGAAAATTCTTAAATGTATGCTGCACAAAATTATCAATATTTTAAACATGTATGTACATGTAAAATAGAAAACTATAGTGTTTAAAGAACACTTTATTGCTGTATCATTGGTTTGCAATTTTGTGGAATTTCAGGAGTTTGATTCTTCACTTGCATCACCTCAAAACAACACAATATGAACAAACAACAACAGTAACAACAAATAAACACATACAGTCTCCCATAAGTGAGATAAGAAACACACACACACACACACACACACACACACACAAAGTGAGCATGAAATTTTCTAAGTCACTGGAACTAACAATTTTGTCTATAAAACTGAGTTTATATGGGGGGGACAGGCTGTATGGAAGTGTCCTTGGGATACTGGTGGATAAAGGGAGACACTAGTGATGTATTTGGTGCCGGGGTGATATATGTCAAAGCATCACTAACTTTGTTTTAAACCTGCTGCCTGAATCAAAAGGCTTAAAATAAGTTAGGTGTCTTTGTGATATATCTTTCCAAAGGCTAAAGTTAAATAATCAGCAAAGTAATTAATATACTTTCCTTAAGTTAATTTGTATATGCTTAAATGTAGGTGCCAAGACTTCAAT
Organism: Cryptotis parvus; assembly: GCA_021461705.1. Classification (NCBI taxonomy): domain Eukaryota; kingdom Metazoa; phylum Chordata; class Mammalia; order Eulipotyphla; family Soricidae; genus Cryptotis; species Cryptotis parvus. The sequence goes on from JAJIBD010012229.1 coordinate 28,213, forward strand.
TTGATACAGAATTTATCTTTCATAATTTTGTAAAATAGCTGGAGATATTTCATTGTTTTTTGAATTAGTTTTCAGATGCCCAAAGTTCAAAGAGAAAACTAATATGAAAAGATTTCTACTCTTAATGATTCCTTTATTTTATTTTATATTGCTGTTTGAGTCCCAACCAGTGATGCTTTCCGGTCAATGCTGGTGGTGCCAGGACCGTTTTGGAGGCTGGGATTGAACCTGGGTTGACTGCATGCTAGGCAAAAGCCCTATCAGCTGTACTATTGCTCAAGCCCAAAATTCCTGTAGTACCAAAGAATAGCAGTTATGACTCATTCACAGTAATGGGTTAATGGAGTGAGTACTAATTGGGAAGTTTCTGCAAGCACCAGAACCAGAAGTCTGCTACTACACTTAGAAGCTTTGTACCTTGTTTCCAAAGTTCTTTACAAATCATCATAAAACAGAAATGATCTCAGAAGCACTTACAGACTTTTCTATAACACTTTTCAAATAAATCTCAAACACATCTTTCATTCTGATCACAGAAATGCAAATTTTCTGACACGCAAACTACAGCATGACTAAGACCAAATCGAAGACAATTACGCAAGTGGATTGGATAATACTATGAAACATAATGAAATGAAAATAATGGTATTCACTAACTTTAGATTTTAAATTGAGTATGCTTTACATTATTAGGTTATTGTCTGTCATGTATTATTTAAAAATAACAACCATTGGGGCCAGAGCGATAGTCCAGCGGGTAACAGCGCCTGCCTGTGCTGGCCCATGTTTGATCCCCAGCATCCCATATGGCCCCCCGAAGCACCGCCAGGAGTAATTCCTGAGCGCAGAGCCAGGAGAGACCCCTGAGCATCGCTGGGTGTGACCCAAAAAGCAAAAAAAAAATAAAATAAAATAAAATAAAAATAACAACCATTTTAAGCAATGTACTACTTTAAATACTATTTTAAATAATGTGTTTTGCATTTTTAAAAATAATAAATATTTTAAATAATATTTAAAAATAATAACTAAACCAGTTAGAAAGAATGTTTATATGCCACAGGTAATTTAATGGGCATTTTAATTTTTCCCTATTACTTTTTTAGAAAGAAAGAGTAAATAGGAGTGAAATAATTCTAAACTAATCAAGTCTACAAGTTTAACATTTTTTAGACCAATTTTTAATGGGCATTTAAATAGAAATACATTGTCTAGTTTCTTCCTCAGCAGGCAGTTTAGAATAACGGTTGCTAGGCAGCCTCCTGATTTCAGAGAAAAGAAATAATTTTTCTATGTACAGACTTTTCTGAAAAATGCCTCAGCCTCTACTTCCATCTGAATTTGTATGTTTTTGGGAGGTTAGTTGACTGTAGTGATTTCAAGTTTGTAGTTTATTGTTTACCTGCCCTATATAAGAGGGTCATGTTGTTTGGCCGGGGTCCATCTGAATCACAACTGGGTATTAGTGAAACAGATGGTTTTTAGCTAGAGAATCCAGCCTGAGAACATCTAAGAGGCTTAGAACTGCATTATGAATATATTAATTGAATTTTATTTTATCAAAGCAATGCATGTACAACAGCTTAAAAATTAAATAGTAAACAAAGTTAATTGTTACTAAATGATTCTATGCTGTAAAAATTCTGTTTCATAAGTCCTCTTCAAAATCTACTCTTGTCTAGCTGCTTAGTCTCGATGACTCTAAACAATATAAATAATCACAATATTTGAATTCACCGATGGCGGTTACTGCTTGGCTGACTCTATCATTCTTACATTGTAAGCATTTCTTATTTTGTCTTCCTCATTTTCTCATTATAATAGTGGTTAATTTAGGGCTTAGCCTAAAATTCAACAATTTTATATTATTAAAACTACACTAGTATCATAATTTTATTTACATTGATATTGTAATATTGATATAGCTATCTTCTTTTTAAGTTATTCTAGAAGTAGTCCTTACTTGTTATTTTTATTTTGTTTATTATTACTTTCACACACTACAAATTCTTGTAGCATCATATGCTAATATCACCAAAATCAAATTTTTCAAAATAATAAAATGCAGGAAACTCTTAATTCAACGTATTCTTTGGAGTTTTTATTTCTTAAAACCTTACTTCTCCTACCTTCTTCAGTTCTTCTGACCAGTTTTCCTACCTTTTTATTCAATACATGATCATTCCACATAAACCACTTTATTTCCTGTGTAATAATTTCCCAGTTCTAGATTATAATTCTTCTGGGTTAACATATCCTTTAGTAGTTTCAAGTGAGAAAGTGTATCTAAGGATACACTAAGCTGTGGAGTTGCATTTGTCAGCATCTCTTTTGAACAGCATTGATCCATTCCAACTGACTGTTCACGGTTGGTGCAACTTGCCCTATATTCCTCCTATATTACCTAGGGTGTTTGACGGATGTATCTTCTGTTTTATCTCTTGCTTTCTTTGCGTCTTCAGTCTTCATCTTCCCTGGTTTTCCATCACTTTGGGGAGGGGACACCTCAGGTTCACTTTTAGAAAAACAAGCAAGAGTGGAAATTTTTCAAAGACATTACACGTAAAAAATGTTCTCATGTGATGCTCACACACCTGAGTTTGAAATAATTTCCTGTCTTTCTCTGAGGCACTCCTCTATGAGGGTTAGCACAATGCTGCCTTACAGGCAGCTGACCCTGGATTGATCTCCAACATCACAGATAATCCCCTGAGCACTGCCAGGAGTGATTCCTGAGTGCAGAGCCAGGAATAACCATGAACATTGTTGTGTGTAGCTCCCAAAATATAAATAAAAACATTCTGTCTAATATTATGACAACTTCTTACTTTCTAATGTATCAAATTGTTTCTTTCCTTTCTAGAAAACTATATTGTCTTATGAAGTATGTTCTGAGTACAAAATAAAATATAAATTTTAATAATTTTATTAACAACATGCCTTTAAACATGGTTGGTATATGTCCAATATTATACTCTAGATTCAAAATTATGTTAGAAGAGTTTTATCAAATTGATCAGATCTGTTCAATGTAGACAAACAGTCCTGCATTGGAAGGCTTATTTTTCATCACCTATAATGAGTTTTCTCACACATCCAGTTTTAGTGTTTACTGAGTTCTACATTCCTTTAGTTGTGGTAATTAAAATGTACTTGCCAGAAGTTTAGCACTTTATCTGTGACATATGTATTGTAGTTGAAATGCCCATACACAAGTTGCTGTGGCGGACACACACACTTGCCAGTGATTGCATGTTTTAGCCGTAGTGCTTAAAGATCTTTAGCTGTGGTGCTTACCTGGTTTTTCATCCCACAACTGTTATTGCATATGCCTTGATGTAGTATGCATATGCTGCTATTGAAAAATCACTTTTATTTTGGCATCAGAGATTATAGACATTGAGTTTCCAGGGTAATGTTACTGCATGTCACAGCATTGGTGATTTGGACACATAACCATAAGACTTAAACATTGGAACTCCTAATCACTGACTATTCTTATGGGCTTTAATAATTTGAATTTTCAGTCTAGGTCCATTCCACCCTGAACATACCTGATCTTGTCTGATAATGTATGTTTTTAAAGAATTGCTTAAATGCTACTCTTTCTTCAATTTAAGTATAGGCTTGTAATTAATTTTAGATGGTTTTTGTGATTTTACGTCTTCAAATCAAGATCTCTCACATACCCAAGGTAATTCTTATTTCATTGGTAAAGTTGTGTTATTAATGATTTACATCTTCAGCAGTAGTGAAGAAGATGCTTCTGCTAAAAAGAACAGCATATTTTGATCACCCTTAATGTTTTCAAAGAGAAAAGAGCATATAATAAAAATAAATCAAATATTTGCTGAAAGAATAGTGTTTGGAAATATGCCTATTGACAATAAATCACCTATTAGAACAGGAAAACAAGATAGTTTGTAAATTTGTGTGTGAACACTTCCCTTTTCATCAAGGCTCTCCAAAGAAGAAAGAAGAAACTCTCTGAGGCACTCTCTAAAATTACTTACATAAGAAACCTCTTCTCAGCCTCTTTTTCAAATGAAATCAAATTCAAGACATTATATTGTGATATTGAATTATATAAATTGCAACCTGGGGCAATGATATAATCTGAGCTCATAACTATGAGAATTGGTTAAGAATTGTATTTAAAGTAACAATGCAAACATTATAATGCCATGCCATTTTTTGATCACTTGTATCACTTGTCTTCCCGTTGTTCATCAATTTACTTGAGAAGGTGCCAGTAACATCCTCATTCGTCCCAGTCACAAGCTAGTGTAGCCAAGGGCATAGGCTTGCTCCAGGAACACGGGGGCCTCAAACCATTTGTTCAAGTCATGTGAATGAGGTCTATTATTGTTAGTGGTTTTGGCATATCAAATATGACACGGGTAGATTGCCAGGCTCTGCTGTGTGGTTGGGATAATCTCTGGGGTAGGCAGGCTCTCAGTTCTTGCATTTACTAATGTACCATGTGGCTGCTTTTGGGACTGGGTGCAATGGGGAGAGCTGGTAGCAGCTCTGTATCTTGAATCTGTGTCTCTGGTTCATGGCCGACAGTCCAGGAGCAGTTCATGGGTGGGTCCATCAGGCCTCCCAGATGGAACAGAGGTGGGGGACAGGAACCCCAGCTCCTTCTCCATGGAAGCCCTGTGACTTTACCTGCAGAGATCAACATACCTGGGCTTGAAATTGGCTTCTCTCTAGGGTGGGGCTCTGACAAGCTGTGGAGTCTGAACATCGAAATTGGCTGCCATCATGGTTTGGGGGTTCTTATGACTTCTTCTGAGGCTCTACAAGGGTGGCAGGCCAGGGCCAGTACCCATCCTCCCTCCTGGATGCCTCATGATTGGCCAGGCACTGGGAGAGCCAGTATCTGTGTCTCTTGTTCAAAAATATCAATTTTTGGATATTTTTATTATTATACCAATATTATTATTATACCAAATTTGCAATATATGTAATTTCAAAGATGTTAATAATTGGGTCTCAGTCATACAGTGTTCCAGCACCCATCCCTCTACCAGTGCCCCATTCCCACCACCAAAAATCCCCCACATTCCCTCCCCCACTCTGCCTTTATAGCAGGCGCTTTTTTTTTCCTCTCTTTCTCTCTCTGTCACACACTGCTCTCTGAATCTTTCTCTCTCTCTCTCTCTCTCTCTCTCTATTTGTCTCTCTTCCCTTACACTTTGTGATTTGCCCTATAGACATTTAGGGTTTATCATGAAAGTTTCTTTGTGTATAATCAATGTTAAGTTCTAGTCTGGCGTTACCATTTCCCACAATTAGTATAACACTGATATATATTTATATCTCATTAATGAACACAATCATTCTATATCTGTGCTTTTCCGTCTAGCTAACTTTATTCAGCATGACAATCTCAATGTCCATCCATTTGAAGGTAAATTTCATGATTTCATCTTTTCTATTAGCTGCATAGTATTCCATTGTGTAGATGTACCACAGTTTCTTTTGTCAGTCTTCTATTTTTGGACTTTTAGGTTATTTCCGGATTCTGGCTATTGTGAATAGAGCTGTGATGAATATAGAAGTGCAGATAGTGTTTCTGTTGTGTGGTTTTGGGTCTCCAGGGCATATGCCCAGGAGTGATATTCCTGGGTCAAATAGGAGCTCAATATCTAGTTTTCACAGAAATGTCCATATTGTTTTTGAAAAGGGCTGGACCAGTTGGCACTCCCACCAACAGGGGATGAGAGTCCCTTTCTCTCCACACCCAGTACTGGTTTTACTTGCTCTTTTGGATATGTGCCAGTCTCTGTGGTGTGAGATGATACCTCATTTTTGTTTATATATGCATCTCCCTGATGATTAATGATGAAGAGCACTTTTTCATATGCATTTTGGTCATTAAAATTTATTCCTTGTTGAAGTTTCTGATCATTTCTTCTCTCCATTTTTATGGGATTGGCTGTTTTCTTCTTGTAAAGTTTTACCAGTGCTTGATATATCATGGATGTTAACCTCTTAAAAAGATGGCTTCGGATGAATATTCTTTCCTAATCTCTGGGCTGTCAGTATATTGCTCACCATTTCTTTTGATGTGCAGAAGCTTTCCAGCTTTATATAATCCCATTTGTTTATCTTTGCTTCCATTTGCTTTGTCAGGGGTGTTTCGTCTTTGAAGATGCCTTTAGCGTCTATGTCATAGAGCATTTTTCCTATTTTTTCTTCTTGTTTTCATTTTGAGACATCTTTTTTTTCTGTGATTTGACTTCAGAAGACAGTAAATAATTAATAATGAGACCACTGTGAAATCATAAGACATAAATCACCCAAAAAACTTGGCATTATCTTGCCATGAATTTTCATCATCAACTATATATAGTTACTGTATGATTAGAGTGTGTAAACCCAAAATGCATGGATTAGTTATATAAAATGGCACAAATGGTACATGCCTTTTATAGTGTCTTCTTTCTCCCTGCCTGAATTTATATCTTCATTAAAAATTCCTCTGATAAGTTGACAGAAGAAGAAAAAGATCAAGGCCTCATTTACAGATGGCTCTGCTTAATATGCAGGCTCCATCAGAAAATGGGCAGCTGTAGCTCTGCAGTCTGTGGAGAGCTATGCCTAGAACACAGTGAAGATTAATCTTTTGAATGAGCAGAGCACTGATTAGTACATATTACACATTTTCCCTGGAAGAAAAAATGTGTCAAGTAAGCTCACTATATACTGATTCATATACTGTGAACAATGTTTTCTCCATATGGCCAGGACCAGGGAAGTGTATTATAGGAAAAACTACAATACCAGACAGTATGGGAAGAGACATCTAGGTATTCATCCCCATATAAGGAACATGATGCTGATATTTATGTTATGTGATAGTACTTACCAAAGAGAGAGCTACAAAGGAGATGGTTAATAAACAGATGGATAGGGTTACACACACTTTAAACTATTTTTTATGGTATAAGTAGTCTGTTTCAAGAACACCCTGTTCATGAATGTCCAAGACAATATACTTTTGGAAAAAGCTGCTAGGAAGTCAGAAATAGATGTAATGTGTGTGTTTCATGATAAGGGAATTCTATTATTATATTTTGTTTTGGGGACATCTGATGGTATTTAGGGCTTACTTCTGGTTTCTGTGCTCTGGCTTCTGTGCTCATGGATCACTCTTTGTGGGATGAGAGACCAGATGTAGTACCGGGAATCATCCTGATCAACTGTGCTCAGGGCAGGCACCTTAACCTGAGTACTACATCTGAACCCTGAGCATAAGGTAATTTTAGTTAAGTACTCACATTACTATTATAGCTGCTAGTGTCCAACCTGCAAGCCAGAGACTAACACTGGCCTCTCAGTATAGCACCCAATTGCCATCACTTAGATATCTAACTTGATTATATTGGAACATTTCTATCATGGTAAAACAACATTTGTTCAGAAGGAGGTGGGAGAAGAGGTGTACATTGGGTACTTTTACACCTCACGGTGCTCTGACTTACTTCTAGCTCTATAAATATAGTGCTCAGAGTAGAGGATGAGATGGTGGAGATCAAACCAGATGGACTCATATTCAAAACGAGTGTCTTCAATTTGGTCTTTTCTCTACAGCACAGAGAAAAACATCTTTCTGTTCATAACAGTGCATGCAATCTGAATATGACTTTGCCATGGCTATACTCAATATTTCTTCCACAATAAGCATACTCAAAATTACAGAATGTTATGCCCATCACTGTGATATCTGATAATAGCATTTCTTCTATTTCCTTTTTCTTGGGAAAAATCTGGTAGAAGTAACTCCCCAGTACAGTGCTTGATTATAGTTTCCAGTAGTGCTCAAGAAAACTTTGAATAGTAATTATCAAACCCAGCACAGTGCATTCAAAGCATGTATTCCAGCTTTTTCAATTATATCCCCAACTCCAATACTGTTTATCAAATTACACAATTCTTAGCATATAAATGTTAGCAGTGGGTTCATAGTCACATTTTGTTTCAGTCTTACCATGTTTAGACCATCTTAGACTAGTGGGCTTGCTGTGATTTTTCAGTGACTCAATTATAATGACTGTGAGTTTCCAATACCATCAGTTTCAAGCAATCCTTACCCACAGAGTGTCTAACTATGAATCAGCATCCATTATATGGGTGTTTATCCCTGAGTCTGCCATTAAAGATCCAAAAAACAAAATCTAAGGCACAAAAAATGGAAATAGCCACAACCTCTATTAGCCCTAGTAATACGTTTTGTGGCTGTGTGTGTGTGTGTATTCTCCCCAAGAGCTTTTCGTTAACTTAGAGTTCCTAGTTTGAAAGATAAGCTACTACCACCTGAAACACAAATATATTTCCATTAAATTCGAAGGTAAATTCATAAACTAAGACTGGAATCACAGTCTTGTAGAGGCTCACCTCCAACTATTATCCTACCGCTACTTGTAATCATACTTTTGTGCTTCTTTAATAAATGGTTATAAATTTCATGTAGAGTACAATTTCTGGATTAAAAAGATTTTCTTCACTTTGAAATCCTAAATGATGCACAATTTTTCTGACATGGATCTTAGTACTCTATATGACAGGATCTTCACCATTTCCCAGCACTTCCTATAACCAAACATATCTGTGTTGTCTAAGCTACTTGTTTCTAATATCATATTTTTCTTTAGCCTTCCATTGAAAGCTATTCTGCATTGGTCATGCAGGATAAATAAACAAATTAATTAATCCAACTTTTAAAAACTTCTCTTTGTTGCAGTTAGGCTTGCAATAACCAGACATTGATCATGACCTTTTTGAGACAATGTTTGTGATTATTTTACATATATATGCCCATATATTAATAGTACATACAATAAATATAAAATGAAAATAATATAATATTAATATATGACTATAATAGGTAATAGTATAAAATGTATATTAAAATATGAATATTTTCTCTTTTTTATGAATGCTTGAATATATTTCTATATTCTATAATATATTATAGAATGTGTAAATATAGGAATATGCTATATATTCATATATTTATATATATTATATGAATGCATTTCTATATATTGCATTGATATATTAATATTCTATAATATAATATATTATATATTACAGAACATATATTTTATATTACATAATAAAGGGAGAGACAGAGAAGGTAATACTATTAAGATGAGCTCACAGTGTTAGTCACAGTACTAAACCCCCTTCCTCAATCTGTTTTTTATAAACTGGAAACTCATTAAAATTGGTAAAATTAAAGTCCACATAGGAAGCCAATACTCATGGAAATAATAGTATAAAGCCCAGTCTTTCTTACAATTAACAGGCCCCAAAATAGGAGGACTGATGCTGAACCTAGGACAAGATGTTATTTCAGCTTATACATTAAATTAATCCAACCAACCTAGAACTGAGCATTAAATATATACAAAAGATACACATGATAACCTCGAAGTGTATGTATTACAATCTACAATGTGTAAGAGAAGGAAGAGAGAGAAAGAGAAAGAAAGAAAAAGAGATAAAGGACCTGTCATAGAGGCAGGCTCGGGGTGGGAGTGGGGACATTGGTGGTGGGAAATGGCACTGGTGGCGTATGGGTGCTGGAACACTGTATGGCTAGAGCAAACATGAACATCTTCGTAATTGATATTTCACAGTGGTATAATAAAATATTAAAAAATAAATTAATCCAACTTTTTGAAAAGTCTGTTGTTGTTAGACTTACAATGACCAGGATATTGTCATCCTGGATATGTGAAGAATTCCTCATCTCTCCGTCTGATGATTCTAATGCTAATACCTCTGAAA
>JAJIBD010012230.1:0-27933 GCA_021461705.1 Cryptotis parvus
GAAAACATAAAGAAAGAAATAGAGAGAGGGATGGAGGGAGAGAGAGTGAGAGAGAAGAGAGGAAAAGTGCCTGCCATAGAGGCAGGCTGGGGAGGGAATCAGGAACATTGGTGGTGGGAAATGGGCACTTGGTGGAGCAATGGGTGCTTGAACACTGTATGCCTGAAACCCAAACATGAACATCTTTGTAATTGTATATCTCACGTTGGCATAATAAAAAATTTTAAATAAAAAATTTCTTTAGGCTGCTAAAACTATTGAATATGCTAGGTACTATCATATAAGAAGACTTGGTTCTCAAAGCATAATCTCAATTGGCACTGAAGCAATGTTACATTGGGTAAGGCACTTGACTTGCACACGGCTGATCTGAGCTCAATCCTCAGGATCCCACATGGTCCCCCTAAGCGCCACCAGGTGTAAAAAACTAAGTGCAGAGCCAGGAATAATAGCTGAGTGTAACCCCAAAACAAACAAAAGGATAGCCAAAAAGAAATATACCGTCAGAACCTTACATGTCATTTGGGTGAGCATATGTAAATTATCAAAAATGTGGTGCTTATAATGAAAATGGTCATTCTTCATGTAACATTGTCTTTGTGTTATTTGCACTGGAAGGCAATCATGCTCAACAGTTTTACATCAAGGTCCTAACATTTGAGCATCTCTTTTTATCCTTTGGAAGGGGGTTGGGGTGGGCATGCCTAATGGTGCTCCTCGCTGTGCACTCAGGCTTCACTTGGTTCAGGTGGACTCCTGGTGCCAGAGATAGAACCTGGGTCAGCTACGGCAAAGCAAGTGCCTTAGCCACTGTACTATCTATCCAGCCCCAACATCTTCTATTTCTGTAACTCTGATCTGACCATATGGTCACATCAGTGAAGTTACTGTTCTTGTTAAAAACCTACTTGAATTGTGGTGTTAAGAAAAGTTTACTTTGATAGGACTGTTAACATTCTCATCAACTTTTATTACTTTTCCACTCCTGGAAAACTTTTACTTGAATGTTTAAATTCCATACATTATTTCTCAACTTAATTTTAAGGTTCTAATAATAAAAAAAAATAAAATAAGAAAAAGTGAAAAACTATAAAAATGTATTTTTATGGATCCAAAAAACAACAAGGTTGGAAAGCTTGTTTCCAATTAAGTTTGCTTATCTAAATTTTAGTAACCATATAATTTAATAATATCTTCTGATAGAACTGAATTAATACAAAATTTTAATGTGTAATGAGTAGGGTCATGCTCGGCAATGATCAGGCTTATTCCCAACTTGGTACTCAGGGTCACTGCTGATACTATTCAGGGAACCATGGGGTGTCAGGGAATAAACATGTCTCCTGCATGTAAAGGTCGCCCCTTAAGCTATATCTCTCAAAATATGTACTTTTAAAGTGAGCACAGAAATCAAACCTGTCCCCCTCACAAATATTTTACTGGTGTTACCAAACAGATATAAATGCCAGGACAATAAAATAATTTGCTTTTGTTACTGACAGCAAGTAAACTCCACGTCAATTAACAGTTACTAGATCGATAACTTTGTGAAGGGTTTTTCTAAGGTGGTTTGCTATGAAAGACTGATGAAGAATTTCCAAATTAGAACTTTCATTATCGTTATCAGGGCTTTAGGGGATTGTTCCCATGTGTCTAAAGGAAACTAAACATGGGTAAAATTTTAAAGTTCAGAGGCCAGAGATACAGGGGTAAAGCTCTTGCCTTGCAACTGCTGGGCAGCTTCAAGTCCCCAGTACTGCATATGATTCTCTGAACGCCACCAGAAATGATCCCTGACAACAGAGCTAGTGGTAAGTCCTGAGCACAGCCAGATGTGGACCCCAAACCCCATAAAATAAAGTAAATTTAAAGTAAATTCAGTTAATCATCTAAAATTTCAACACCATTATTTCAAATGTCAGGGCATGTCAGGTATGGCATGTCCAAAAGATCCATTTTGAACCTTTACAAACATGCAGATTATAAAACACACAGCATATATTATAATAAGAATATTGAAATTGAATAAAGTAGGTAAAACTGATCAATCTTATAACTGAACTCCACTTCCAGTCTTCCCTAATATAAAATGCAAAGCAGTATGCTGATGCTCTTCCCTCATGGATATGTTATTAAGGTTCATTTGCAGCAAAACAAAGTTGAATGTGGCAGCACACTCTGGGGTTAAAAGATGTTATTCGTTTCTAGTATTAATTTGACTTTTATCAACTGTAAAAACTATTCTGGCGTTCCAAAGTGAGTACAGTGGGTAGGGTATTTTCCTTGCATGCATCTGACCTAGGTTCTATTCCTGATGTCCCATATTGTTCCCAGAGCACCACCAGGGAGTGATCCCTGTGTGCAGAGTCAGGAGTTTGTCCTAGCACAGTCAGATGTGACCAAAAAATAACCCCCAATAAATAAGTAAATAAATGTACTTTATGGATTCAAGTCTGATATTAAGATCTTTAATCCATTTTGATCTGATTTTTGTGCATGGTGTTAGACACATGTCCAAATTCATTTTTTTACATGTTGCTGCCCAGTTTTCCCAACACCACTTGTTGAAGAGGCTTTCCCTTACTCCATTTTAGACTCATTGCACCTTTATCAAAGATTAAATGATCATGTGTTTGAGGTTGGGTGTCAGGATACTCAATTCTATTCCATAGGTCCACAGGTCTGTTTTTATTCCAATACCATGCTGTTTTAATTACTACTGCCTTGTAGTACAGTTTGAAGTTGGGAAAGGTGATGCTCCCATCTTCTTTTTCCTGAGGATTGCTGTAGCTATCCTTGGGGGTTTATTGTTCCATACAAAATTCAGGAGCGTTTGGTCAATTTCTTTGAAGAATGTCATCGGTATCCTCATAGGGACTGCATTGAATCTGTAGAGAGCTCTAGGGAGTATTACCATTTTGACAATGTTGATTCTCCCCATCCATGAACAGGGAATGTGTTTCCATTTCCTTGTGTCCTCTTTTATCTCTTGGAGCAGTGTCTTGTATTTTTCTTTGTACAGGTCCTTTACATACTTAGGTAAGTTGATTCCTAGGTATTTGATTTTCTGTGGCACAATTGTGAATGGAATAGTTTCCTTAATATCAAAAAAATGGGGAGAAGAAATGAACAGAAACTTCAGCAAGGAAGAAATTCGAATGGCCAAAAACATATGAAAAAATGCTCATCATCACTAATCATCAGAGAGATGCATATCAAAACAACAATGAGATACCACTTTACACCACAGAGACTGGCACATATTCAAAAGAACAAGAACAACAAGTGCTGGCATGGATGTGGGGAAAGGGGACACTCATCCATTGTTGGTGGGAATGCCGGCTGGTACAGCCTTTCTGAAAACAATATGGACTTTCCTCCAAAGACTAGAAATTGATCTCCCATTTGACCCAGCCATACCACTCCTGGGAATCTACTCTGGGAAACCAAAAATACGCAGCGGAAACACCATCCCTACTTTTATGTTCATAGCAGCATTATTCACAATAGCCAGAATCTGGAAGCAACCAGAGTGCCCGAAAATCGATGACTGGATAAAGAAGCTTTGGTACATCTACACAATGGAATACTATGCAGCTGTTAGGAAAATGAAGTTATAAAATTTGCCTATAAATGGATGGACATGGAGAAGATTATGTTGAGCGAAATTAGCCAGAAGGAGAGAGACAGATACAGAATGACTGCATTTATTTGCATGGCATAAATATATATGTACATATTATGATACCAATATCCAAGGTCAAGTGAAGCATATATCGGGAGGTCTTGTCAAAGGTGGAAATTATCACAAACGTGTGGGAGTCAGAGTTTAGGAGAGACAGAAAATGGAACAGGGTGCTAATAATTGTTGAGGGTACTAATGCCAACCTAGAACTGAGCATGAAATAGAGGCAAAAGGATTCACATGACAACCTTTTAATGTATGTTCTGTAATCCGTAGTCTAGAAGGGAAGGAAAAAGAGAAAGAGAGAGAAAGGGGAAAGAAATAAAGAACCTGCCATGGAGCAGGGCTGGGTTAGGGGGAGGGAACCAGGGATGTTGTTGGTGGGAGATGGGCACTGGTGGAGGGATGGGTGCTGAAACACTGTATGACCAAAACTTTTTAATTGTATATCTTTTTATTTGTATGGAGATGGGCACTTGTGGAGGGACGGGTGCTGAAACACTGTATGACCAAAACCCAAACATGAACTTTTTAATTGTAAAATAAATAAATAAATAAATAAATAAATAAAATAAAAATAAATAAGTAAATAAAAATGATTTCTTGGATCAAAAAGATAGTACAGAAATAAGGGATTTTGCCTCACATATTGCCTAGCATCACATATTTCCCCAGGTCATTTCAAGAATGACTCCTGAGCACAGGGCCAAGAATAAACCTTGAATATAGTGGATGGGTTTGGCCCAAGAAACAAACAAAAACAGAAAGACTAATTCTGAGGGGCATAGAGATACTTCAGTGATGAAGGTGCATACCCTGTAAACACCCAACCCAGAATCTATCTCAGGCACCAAATAGGTTCTCCTGAGCTCCATCAGGAGTGACCCGTGAACATAGTCCAGAAAGGAGCTCTGAATACTGCTGGGTGTGGTCCTAATACCCTCAACCTTTCCCTGCCAAAAGAGAATTCTAATTTCAAGCTGGAGGCAAGCTTTTTATTGCATGTACTTATTTGGCAGTATGTGTTTAATGATGAATGAAAAGTACAAAATGAATGAATAAAATATAGGAATTAGATACTCACCCCATGGCTTTGGATTCAAGTGGTAAACTATGTATTTCAGTTTCTTAAAAATATTTCTCCGTTTATTTTTCTCTAATTTAATCTCTCAACAAACTGCATGGTTTGGAGCATTTTCTGGGCTTAACTGAAATACGGTAGCAATCAAGTGGTTGAATTCTGGATTTTTCTAATTTAATGACATTCCTTTGTATATATTGATTGGAGCTTTGGTAAATTCAATTGTCAATACCACCTGGATAATTTTAAGTCTTTCCAAAAGCTTAAAAAATGTTTTCAACATAGTTCAAGCAACATAAGAATTTCATCAATTGAAAACTAAGAAACATTTCTGTGGGATGTAAAACAAGAAGCTGACCAGCATTATTTTCTTTTTCTTAAATTCAGTATCATTATTGAGAGTTATTCTTGAACTTTATGAAAACCAGATTGAGGCACAAGCATGTTCAACATCGAATTGTGTTCAAGGAATTGAAACTGAAAATCATTCAAACTGGGAAAACACAGCATTAAAAAATAGTCCACATTCTTTTACTTCAATGTATTAGAGACTGTTTCAGATAAAGGAAGCCTTAGGCGATAGCAGATACGATTTTTTTTCAAAGAAATGTAGAAATATATGCTTAACTTACCAACAAGAAGGAGGTTATAATTTTTTTCTATCACAACTTTTGGAGGGATCTGTGAGGGTTATGCCCCAACCTGGTGATTTTCAGGTTTACTCTTGGCCTTGGATTACTCCTGGTGGTGTTTGAGGGAACCACATAGGGTGTTGAGAGTTGAGCCCAAGTCAGATATATGCAAGGCAAGTGCTTCAACCAATGTGCTATTTCTGCATCCCTGTATCATTCCGGAGGGGAGGAGGTCACCTGGCAGGGCTCAGGTGCTATTCTTGGCTCTGTGCTCTGGAGTGACCCATGTTGGTGCTGGAGGCCCATTTGCAGTACCGGGGATCAAACTGGGGTCAGCTATATGCAAGCCGAAAGCACCCTACTTCCTTTACTGTCTCTCTGGCTTGAAGAGAGAGCACCCTACTTCCTTTCCTGTATCTCTGTCTCTCTGGGTCTTCAAGCCAGAGAGAATTGGCAGAGCCAGAGAGACTTGGCTTAAGTTTTTGGCTTATCCATTCAACCACTTAACTTCTTCCATTTTGCTTAGAAAGCTGTGATTTCTCAGCCACTCAAAACACACAATCCAAATAAGGTCCACCATTCAGAACAGTCGTTTGGCCCAGGGTGTCTTTTCCAACACATTTGCTACCACCTGTCTTTTCTTGTGTGTTATACTCTTGTAAATGTTTTATCCTTTCTTCACATTATGCTCTCAGAAACATGTTTCTTTTCCTCTCCACTTTCTGAATGTTCCACATATACCTAAAGTACTATTTTTGCTTTCATAAAATCTTCATAATCATACCTTACTTGTCTCCTCTTTTCTTTCCTCAGTTAGCTAAAACATCTTCCCGTTACCCTAATCTCTCTCGTTCTCTCTCTTTTCTTCTACAGCAGCTCTGTGTGTTTGCTTACATGACTTTTAGTTTTTTTTTCCAGGGCACATCTCTTAAAGGGAGTATCTTTATTCTATTGCATCTGATACATACCTTTCTTTTCTTTTTTCTTTCTTTCTTTTTTTTTTTTCTTTTTGGGCCACTACTAGCGATGCTTAGGTGTTACTCCTGGCTCTGCCCTCAGGAATTACTCTTGGCAATGCTCGGGAAACATATGGGTTGCCAGGGATCGAACCCAGGTCACCTACTTGTAAGGCAAATGCCATACCCCCTCTGTGCTATTGCTCCGCCCCAATACATACCTTTCTTATACTGAAAGAGTGTGCATTAGATTTAATTGAAGTGATGCAATACATTTATTAGAAAGAATTATTTTACTTATAAATTCAAAGATTGAGAGCACCAAGGCATCAAAATGAACATTTTAGCAGATGTGTGACAGCAAACTTGTTTCATTTTAAATGCAACATAGCTCAGACTCTGCTAAGTAATTTCCTTTTTAAAAGGTAGCACCCCACCCCCACCCTGGTCTTTTGTGTAATTTCAGAAACAAAATGCATGATTCTGTGACAGACCGTGACAGACAAAACTGGACTTAAATTCATTTTTGTTTGCTAAGACAGGCAAAGACTATAACATTAAGAATTGTCTGAAGTGGGCAAGATCAAGGTCAGGATAGTACCCATGGGGGGGGGGAACTGGGAGAGAAACCAGTTGAACCATTCTGAGGTCAGTATACTTCCTAGAAGTCTACTTTAAGACCCCAAAAAGGCACACATCTCAAAACCTCACCATCACTGTACGTAATATGACTTTCCTATGCCTGGGCCCTCAAAGAAGTGCTTGGTCAAAGACTTCATGGGGAATTACAAACATTTGGATGCTATTTTACTGATAAATGGTAAATGTCTATAAACTAAGTTTTGCAGACCACAAAACAAAAAGGAAACTTTTCTTAAAGGAAACGTTTGCATATAAGATAGGTTTTATGAGTATTTGATGACATAGCTAAACCCTCAAATTTCAAGTTCCAATGGTTAACTACAGGTCAGCATCTCCTGAGATGCACTTAACAAATCCAACTAGAAGTTGCTTTTATTTTTCAGAGTGTTTTGTTTATGTGATGAACCGTTTCTCTTCAGGAAGAAACCAATCTCCAGCTATTTCATAGCATACCTTTCATAGCATACTTTTCTTCACTTTCCCTTACAGTCTTCTGTGATGTCGGTCTGCTTTGCTCGTTTCCATCCCAATCTAGTTGTTGGTGGGACTTATTCAGGCCAGATTGTCCTCTGGGACAATCGCAGTCATCGAAGGACACCAGTGCAGCGGACACCACTGTCAGCCGCTATGCGCGGTAAGCTTCTCTCACAGCTTGCTGTTCTTCAGCCCCTAAAATGGGGGATAATTTAATGGAAGAATTGATGTTGTATGCATGCTGTTAGTGGCTCCAAATTAGAGGTATTTAATTTATAGTGATTTGATCCGGATTGATTAAATAAAGCTGAGTATAAAAAATGATGCGGGGTTCACAACATCCAGGCACACAAATCTGAGTACACAGAAAGGATCTCTTTGGATCCAGGGGCCACCCTGGAGGATAAATTAAAACTTTATAAAAGAACAGAGAGAAACGTTAAAAAGGCATCTGTGAAACTATTTTTCTTAAGAAATACTTGGCATTTTCATCATAAGGTGAAGACTCCTATTTTCAGAGAGACCGTGAGGAGTAAGCGTTTATGTCTAGGGATGGTATAGAAGACTTGCCAACAGACCTTTTCGATTTGTGACTGAATAAGTGTTATGACTTTAAATTCCAAAGTGTGTGTTGCATGTCTCAATGGTAAAGTCTACAGTGACAGTATAATCCCTAGGGTTAAAAGTCAACATCTCAAAACCATTACCTGTAATTTAGCAGAAGAGGTTCAGAACAGTGTTCATAAGACAACTACTCTGTCATTTCCTTTAAGAGAATGACAGGTGTGTTTAGCAATTGTTACAAGGAATGAGAAGACAGGCATGTCTCCATCAATCCTTGCTACCTTGACATGTGGGGTAACCAAAGTGTTTTTATCTGAAATGCTCAAAGTGTGTCTAAGGCTACAGCCCGACCATTGTTTCTATTTACTTAATGTGGTTACCTCATTTGTTTAATAGTCTCAAAAAATTCTGCTTTTAGAAAAATGGCTAGGTACTTTAGTTAAGACCAGGAAAAAGAAAATTCTTCCACTGTCAGAAGACTGACAATGCAAAATGACAAAGAACAAGTCAGCTTTAATTCTGATTGACTTAGACCCAAGACACATACAGGTGAAACTAGTTCTTGGAATCTTGAAAAATTGTTCTTGTCTACCCTATTTTTCCAAAATAATAATAGAAAATTGTGACCCAAAAAGATGGACTTGATGCAGATGTTTGCTCAAGTAGCATGAAACCATTTCATGGCTCTCAGTGGATAACTGGTATGTTTGTCAGCATACCTTCAGAATTTTCAGCAAAAATTATACATCCAAATTCTGTAACACTTAAGAGATAATAGTCTGGAGAAAATATGAATCCCAGGGCCTTTCCAAAGAACCTGTTTCTTTTTCAAGTATCTTTAGATGTAATCACAATATTTAAAACGCTGTTTTTTTTAATCAAAGAGTGACATTATTCCTACCAGAAAATAAAATTGTTTTTTCCACTTTTACTATGTTCTGTTGAACTCATAGCTATAAAGTGCATACATGGTTAATAATCCAACTGTCTTTTAACTTCACTTCATTAATGTCTGGTTGATTGCTACCAGGATTAAAAAAAAAGAAGAAAAAGAGTTCTACCACAGATTACTAACTAATTTCCTTTCACACCCACCACACATATGCATTTGAGACAACAGGAAATCCTAATTAAAACAAAATATCTCTGCCACACAGTAAGTTTATTCCTAAAATAAATAAAAACAATCTGGTGTCTATACTGGAAAAATGAGCTGTACCATTGCTTTTTTTTCTCCCTAGTGAGTAGAGTGGTATATGTCTGCACATGTATAGGAGCAGGCAGGCCCACGTGTCTGCTTCTGTTCTGTGGTAGTTGTTGTTTTATTTTTTTTTTGCATTGCTCTCTTTTCTTTAAACTGAGTTTTATTACTCATGAAAGCACAGGGCAGCAGTACTGATTAAAGCCAGGGAGGAGGTACCACACACAGTCCTTCTCTATGTAGGCATTTGGTTCTGTACATTTTCCCAGAAGTCTCTCCCTTCTCTACCATAAGTAGTCTACATATGTTAAGGTTTGGGTGATTTTATTAGTGCTTAGTAGTTAACAAAGAAACTCCGTTGAACCCCTGCTTAAAAACACTAAGTAGACCACAGGTCCTTAACAAAGTTCCTCCCTCCTACTAACTTACATTAATAAGACTCCCAGAGTAGTTTTAGGCAAAAATTAGTTCCCACTATTCTTCCACTTGACTTTCATGCAAAACTTTGCATGTGTATGACTAAGATCTTCAATTTCACAGTGCACTATTGTCAATTCCATATATACCAGAGACTTGGGAAAGAGCACAATCTCTAGTCCCACAAATCACCAGTGATCTTAATTCATTTAAAAGTTTCTGCAAAAAAACATGGTATGAATAAAATATAGAAACATAGAGGACTATCCATCAGTTTTGCCAAAAAATGAAAATGTAATTTTAGAATGCCTTAATAAAGGCAGTTACTCTTTTTTGTTTGTGTGTGTGTGTGTGTGTTTTAATCATAGAAGAAGTGAGAATTCATTACCCGATTTCTATGTTCTGCTGGTCAGAATACAAATAAGTTAGTTACGTTTTATTCTAAAAATTCACTGTTAAGTGCAACTCAGACAAAATATAATGTACCAGCTAAAGCAATAGGAAGCAGATAGGGCAGTTGGTTTGCATGCAACCAACCTGAGTTTAATCCCCAGCACCACTTATGGTCCCTGGAACCCAGACAAGAATGATCCTGAACACAAAGACAGGAGTAAGCCCTGAGCACTGCTGGGGGTGGCCACAAACAAACAATACAGTATTTCAAGTTGAAGAAAGAACTTAAAGCCAGAAGAAAATGGTGACAGTCTAAATAAGACCAGACTGTGGGTAGGTGGCACATTAACAATCTATAAATAGCGAAAAAAATAAAGGATTTTGTATTATTTTGATTTATCTCTGTCTTGTCAGATGACACTGCTTTGAAAGTATCTCATGAGCTCTCCTCATGCCTTAAGTGGAAGGAAGTACTCCCTAGGAACTAATATTTAAATGGCTCTTTAAAAAAATGGTGTTTAAGCCAATTTTGGAACACTTCTTGGTAAAAGCAGATGAGAAGCGGTTCTAGATGATTATTGCAATTCCTTCTGACCAGTAGTTTATATGATAATTAATAGTTTGGATATCATCCTTTCTATTATACTAACTTTCCAATATTATAGATTGCTTCATTGTAGTTGTGGCTAGTGTTATGGACAGTAACTCATCAAGAGTAAGACTTTGACTGTCAGCTATTTGCACAGAGAAGCATCAAGTAAGTTATGGTTTGGCTACGGGTGGCTAAGCTGGCTGAAATATAACCCAAATTGCTGCTAGGTTCTGCTTATGCTAACCTTCCATTTAGAATTTTATATGCAGCTGCAAATGATTTTAGCCTACCGTTTAGGATTCTACAGAGTGGGATAACCTACTACAGTTACAACAGAAGCTAAGTTAGAGCAACTTGCTTAGAATTCCTAGGATATAAAAATGACCTTTCTCAAGCTCCTAGTCAAATCTAAGTATCCATGCTACCTCAAGTGGTATTTTGAAAAAAAATAAGTGTATCATTATCCTATATTTTTATAGTATCATAAAAGAACATAACATTATTTCACTAGCTGTATTTTGTCAATAATTCCTATCATTTCCCTCTCTTGGAGAGACTAATGAATATTAGCCATTTAAAAAAGTTAACATTTTGATATGGTGACTACAATGTATTAATCTTCAGATTCTTATTTCTTCCTGTTATAGCTCCAACAATTATTCCCTCCAATAGTCAATAGCTCCATCCTTCTGAAGTGTCCCCATGTGTTTCTTCAGCCCCATCAGTCCTCATTTACTCTCACTTCCTTTAACTCTGCTCCATTGCATCTGACTGAGCAAGGTGGTGCTTTTGGAAGATTTTCCACTGCTCTGTGTTGCTGCCAGAGCTTTTAGAAAGAAATTGGGTTCAAATAAAAAGTGGCAAATGACCTGAGGCTTGTATTATTGTAGGATTATGTCACTCTTTAATCCATGTTTCAGGGTAATGCGTTTGACACTCAGATGTAAGCACTTCCTCTTGGGCGGAGTCTGATCTTCCATGTTTATGTTTTTGCAGCATCCCGTGTACTGTGTAAATGTTGTTGGGACCCAGAATGCACACAATCTCATCACTGTATCCACTGATGGGAAAATGTGTTCCTGGAGTCTGGACATGCTCTCGACTCCTCAGGTAGGTTTGTTTTCCCCTACAAAAAAGGCATCCTGGTTAAAATAGAGCTGCCTGAAGGACATAGTTCCTCATATCCTATAGGAACTAAAGTCAGTGGATGCACTTGAAGCCAAAACCCATTTCCTTTACCACAAATCATGTAATTGTTGTAGTAAAGTAACCCTTTGGTCAATTTCAAGTGAAAATGAAAGAATCCATTTTAAAGCATGGTGTTTCTGCAAGTTGCTTGTGGTATGAATCAGCTTACCCTACAGCATTGTAGGAGGTCAGCAGAGCAATCCCCTGTATGTACATGCTTTGGATAAAAAATATTTCAACAAAACAGAATCCAAGCCTTATTTCTAGCTTATTTAGCTTATTTCTGTAGCCTTGACAACAAGTGTATGTACAATGATTTAGTCAAACTATCTATTTTCATCTTTGGAATGTTTGGTAGTATAACCACTCCTTGCTCAATAAATAGCAAATACAAAGTAAAAAAAATTAAAAACTCCAATATTTGTAAACCACTGCTGATTATATTAATGGAAACCAAACAAAGGAACAGAAGTAGAGGCGACCATGGGGATGGAAGAGAACATCTCAGTGCAACCTCCACAATATTCATATATCTGCATATGTATGTAGAAAATAGATTCATACTTAAACATACTTATACACTTCCCCACATTTTTTGTGACTATGTCTGGGAGGGATAGGTTATGGGATAATATTTAATTGCCCTACAGCTAAAAATAAAGTTTAGTCATAGCCTTTACCTTAAATGTGAGGAAATCAAATTAGAGATGATTCTCAATTTTAACATCCCTATTCCATTTCTAAAATAATGACCCTAGAGTGTTTCTCACACAATTTAGAAGACACTGAAATTTCAAGGTATATAACAAATGTGGAAACCATACATAGCCTCCTGTAAATCTCCTCCTGTATATACAGACTGATCTACTGGTTTTTTTTTTAATTTTTTGGAAGTGACATTGAAGAAAAGAACTGACAAGCTCTATACAATTTACCTTTCTCTATTTTCGTTGTTATCTTTTTTAACATTATACAATGTGGTGGTTGTATGTGGGCATTTTATGGTTTTCTCTAAAAATTTCCAGCAATAAGTTGTTCCTTCTTTTTCTTTTTTTTTACATGGAGATTACAAACAGATATAAAAGCAAACCCTCTATTTGGAAATTTTTAATTGCCCATTTTGCTGATTAAACGTGTATTTGTTTAGGCTAAAACCAGTCCTACAGGGGTTACAAGCCCGACGTTCTTTATTTCATCATGCCCACAGACTCCTGTCCCATCAGGAAGATTGAGAGTTTCATTATGTGGCTTCCCTGTGATGGCAGAGAGGGACGGGGGCATTGAAAAGTTGCCTTGGTCCTTCTTTCTCCCAGGAGGTCAACCAAGAGTCCGTACATTCCCTGCAGCTAATTTAAACCTTAGAGAGGACCACTGGGCCCTCTTGTTTTCTCAACTGAAATGTCACCGTGTCCTCTTCACTGATGTACTTACTATGTGTGGTTCTCATGTATTGTGAGCAAATCATTTGAGGTAATGTGGTCTGTCCCCTGGCCTGTCAATATGCATTGCAGTTTCAGACACCTTAGAAATGGCCAGTTTTACTTTAAAAGGACTGAATTCTTACACAACTATTATGATGTGTTCCCCAAAATGATTCTTTAACTTGACTTCAAGTACACAAAGTAGACTACTTGATATAAACCATCAGAAATATTCAGGACATTAGTTATATCGTATTCCTTTTCACTGTCAAACCCCTATTCAGATGCAGAATATCTCTTAAAATATTTAACTCCCATTTTTAAATCACTTTAGGTAAAATAAAGGCTTTCTGTTATAATTCTCAGCCTTAGTTTAGCATTGCTCTCCACAAGCTTGCAGTGTATACGTTAGTGCCTGTGCCCTTCCTGAAATCTAGCCCTAGTAAAATCTGGGGTATTTTTTTTATCTGATTGTCAACTTTCTGGTTTTAGTCCATGAAAGACACACATGCCTGCTTTGAGTAGTGGCTTAGTACATCTGATATTAATACTTGTGTATTCTCATGAACAATTGATTTTGAAAATGTTTGTAAATATAAGGGTTTTGTGTGTTTTATTAAGGCCTGGGGCTGACAAGTGTAACCATTACAGTATTATCTTTAGTTTCTGCACCATTAGTTCCAAAATTCTCACCTGTCATCTTTGCCTGACTTAAGAAGCAGCAACACACTCTGATGAAATCCAGCCGGCCTGAAACCAGAGATATACAGAAGCATGAATGTCAGGGGCAGTAAAGCGTGGTTTCTGGCACAGCCGGGGTCTTTTGTAACGCTGTGTGAAAAGCAAACAGATGATTTAGCCAAATGATTTTTCCATGCTATCTTTGGCATGGCAAGGATTTGACAGGGAATGTAACCACCCCCTGTTTTGGTAGGGAGAGCATGGAGCTGGTATACAATAAGTCCAAACCCGTGGCTGTTACCGGAATGGCTTTCCCGACAGGAGACGTCAATAACTTTGTGGTCGGCAGTGAGGAGGGTACAGTCTACACGGCCTGTCGTCATGGAAGGTGATTTTCTGTTTTCTTGTGGATGACGTGTTCCCCATTTCCCAAAATCTGTCAGTGCATTATGGATTATAACCACCTTGCATTATGAGGAGGCGTTTCTGAAGAAACACAAAGTACAACTCCCAGTCTCAAGGCAGTTGATATTTGCTGTGGTCCTTAGCCATTTCTAAGTCTTTGATGGTTCACACTGCATTGAGTAAAAGTTCTTGGCATATACTTTGGACTCTTGATTACCTGCCTCTTCCCATCCTCAGTCTGCAGGCTCTAGTCACACCCCTTCAGAGAAAACAATCCCCTCACATTACTTAGCCCAATGCACAACCAGGAGTTTGTACTTTCAATTTCTTTTGCTGTGTTTGGCATTTCTCTCTTTTCAGCCCAGTTAATGCCTCATTAACCCTCACACTCTAGCCCAGAGGGCATGCCACACCAAAGCCTCTCCTGTTTCTCTTGAGGGAGGGAAGAAAAAAAAAACAACTATCCTTCCTTTGTGGTTCCAGGGTTTCTATCCTTTATCATGCATTCTTACTAGGATTACTAAGAAGCTTCCAAGTGTCAGTGTGCCAGGCACCAGCACATCATAAGGAAACAGGAAGGACAGATATTGAGTTCCTTTTCTGGTTGAGGGGAGAAGGCAAAAAAACTAACAGATTATATTCTTTTTTTATTTTAAGTAAAACAGATATTATTGAGGAGGGTTTAGGACGCAGAAGGAGTAGGAAAAGTGAGGGAAAGAGTACACATCTCAAGAGGGGAGTTGCGGGCTGCTCCAGAGGCAGAGAGTGAGCAAGCCCGGACGGATTTCCAAAGGGGGCTTTTATCCCTTTGGGCTGGAATGCTCTGGAATCTTCTGCTGGGCCATCAAAGTTGATAGGGGGAGGAGGACGGTTAAGGGCTGTTTGGGAAGAAGGTGGATCCAGCTTCCTCAGGGTCTATTGTTGACTAATGATGGGTCCTATCAAGTCTTTATTCCTGGTTCCAAAAGGTAATAGCCTAATGACGGCAGTTCTTTTGCCATGCAGCCCCCCTCCACCACACCGCCCCGCCTGCCTCTCATGATGTAGAAAAAGGGGTACAGCTACATGTTGTCAGGTTTTTCATTTATATGTTGTTTCCATTATCAGTTTCTTTATTATACAGGCTGCCAAGAGTGTTAATTTATATGTTTCTAAAATAGTATTATCCACATTTTATCTCAATTATTTGATTGTTATTAATTTCTCTCTATTCCCATTTCATCACCTATTCCCTTTCTGGTGCCTGGCACTAGAAAGTGAGGAGCTCAAAACCAAATCAGAAGTAAAGAGATAACAATGCTAAGTAAAAAGTTCTCAGGTACTGTATATATAACTTTATTCCCAGTAAGAAATGCTGGAATGACGTACAAAAGTAGCTATGCAGTTGATAAAACTTCCTTTTTTCAGAAACTTGCAGATGCCCCCTGGAAAACAAATTCTGAATGAAACAAAGCTGATTATTTAGAACATATTGTAACACTGCACACTAAATTGGAGAAAGCAACTTCACATCTTTTTTACTAAGTTCACTTTGATGTCCAATTTCTCTTTCATTTCAGTAATACTAATTCCATTGATTTCTTATCTGTTGTGTTCACCCCAGTCTATTTATATTTAACAAGGAACTACAAATTCTTCCAAGTTTATGCTTCTGCATTTAAGTGATTTGTACAAGTAGCAAGCAGCCAACAATTTTATTTTTCTATTCATCCAATAAAACCTGTGACGTCTCCACTGTTCTGACACACTGAAAGGAGTCTTGGTCCTAGTCACATGATCGAAAGATGGCTAGAAAGAGATAGACTTTATAGTTCCTAGCCTATGTTCCTACTTTATAAAAACTGGCTAAAACCATTCATTACAGCTTAATCAAAACATAAGAAGATCTATAAAGTTGTTCATTCATGCAAACATTTGCTGCACACTACTTTGAGCAAAGTGCATTACTAGATGCTTCCAGGCATGCAGACATCGTTTAAATGTAGTCCCTATCTTCAAGAAACTAATGATGAGGGGAAAAGTAAAGACACAAATACCTACAAAAGAGGTAGTGTCATATGTGGCAGGAGACTGACAGAAAAAGTTCAGTTTGCTGAACAAGGAACTACAACTTCAGCTACACTTATATGAGACACAAAAAGGGCTTCGGTTCAGTTGACTTGATTCTAAAATTTAATTATCTGTGAAGGCTACAGGACACGGTATTGATACCTTTCAGTTGTTTCTTTGATTTGCAAAGTTTCTCTAATCTGAGTAACCTTTTACAAGGTGAATATATTTGTTCTGTGGCTAGTGTGCTTTTCAGTCAAAATGTTCACTGTGGTTCCAAAAGAGTATACCTAGAGTAAACATCATAAATGTTTTTACAACAAGCTCAGTTTTTGCCTTTTGCATTAATCCATCTATTTCAAATATAAAATAAAGGTCTTAATAAAGTTGTAAATCAATAGGCATTGACTTTTTAGTAATTTTAGTTGGGTTATATAGGGATGCAAGGGAGAAGATGGGGATTTCTATTTTTCACTAATATACAGAATGTGCAAATTCACTTCCATAAATTAAACAAGGTCCTCATTTTGCACCCTTCAGGAATCTGTTAAGAGCAAGTGAAACTAGGGACCACTTCAAAGATCAGTACCTCATGTTCATTAGGGAAAATGTAAATGATCACATGTGGAAATGCTATTAGCAGTTTCACTGGGCATAATTTTTGAGTGCCTGTTACATAAAATATGCTGCATTACTTTGCTACTGATTTTAAATTTTGTTCAACACATTGACATTTATTAGTCCTTGAGAAGTCAGAATGTTTTAACAGTGCAATTGATTTTTATTCCTAGTGACATAATATTTAGATTCTACCATTCCCATATATTTGTCATATTTAAAATTTCTTGTCTATGATTTTATAATATCTAGCTTTTTGTTTATTTTCTAGTTGACCCTGGTTGTATGCAATCTATTATGTGATTGTAGGTTGTGGAGCCAGGCTAGGGCAATTACTGGAAATAATCTCAGATTAGTTAAATCAGCAATATAAGAATGTGGATAACTTGAAAAATTTGCATTACTATTTCTCAAATGTACCTCTGTTGGAAAAAAGAAGCAATAAGTTTGGCCTTTTTATCGTTTCTTTCAACAGATCTACTTAGCATTGAATATATGCTAAATATTTAGAAACAAGACAAAGCATCTAAAACACATAATTTATATTTAATGGCTATTTTATGCTTTCAGTGAACACAGCCATTAATCCATGTTGTGTTTATATTTTGTGTATTTTTTGTAGTGACATGGGTTTGATAATTTTTTTTCAGGTATGTATCAAACTAACTTGAGAAATTTTCTTGAAAAGATAGATGTCTCTATACAGGATATCAGGAAGTTTATAGTTTTCCTAAAATACATAAAACCAAAATATACCAGAGTGGTTAGGGTTTTTGTCTTGCATGCATGCAACTAGTGTTCATCCCTAGAATCCAATATGGTCCTATCAAGAGTGATCTCTGCACTTAGAGCCAGAGTTTATCCTTGAACAACTGCCAGATGTGGCTTTTTCCAAACAAAAAAGACTTGAAATATATGCCAAATGTCAGCATAAAAACAGAATAATCTTATTAAAAATATTAGAACTCCTGAGAGCTAAGCATATGTGCTTCATATCAGAGTAGCTGCAACAATGATAGAATATTAGGAATTCCTTTAAAATGATAAAATGATATAATTTTCTGTTAAATTCTGGATTAAAAAATATTTTTGCCCCACATTATTTACTATATAAAATATTAGATTAGCATGTTTGCAAGTAATTTATTTCTCTTAGGATAACTGGGAAAGTGGCTTCATATAATGTTCTTCTAAATTACAGAGAAATAATAATGTCGAAACAAGTTTGTTGTATTATTTTTGAAGTAAATAAACCACTTTGCAAAGTCACTGAAATTCTGCTCATGTGGGGTTTGCATGCAGCAAAGCAGGGATTGGCGAGGTCTTCGAAGGTCATCAAGGACCAGTGACAGGAATTAACTGCCACATGGCAGTGGGGCCTATCGACTTTTCACACCTGTTTGTCACATCATCATTTGACTGGACTGTCAAACTGTGGACCACAAAGGTAAGAATATCTTGAATGTAATTCTCTGGCAGTATTGGGGTGAAGAGGACAATTCTGTCCCCTGGGAAAAGTGGTAGAGAATTGGACGTCTCTTCCTAGTGAGTTGACATTGTAACTATACAATCTGCTGGTGAGCCTGACCTGCCTTCAGAGAGGTTACTGCTTACTTTAATTTTATTATTGCCCACTTTACTTTTTTTTTTTAATATTTCACTAATACTTTAACACATTGTAGTTGTAAAATATTCGAACAGTTGAATTAATTGGTAGGCATTCCTTTCACCAAGTCTCACCCTACCACTCACATTCCCGTCATTGCCAGCCAGGCCAGTCTTCTCACCAGAAATTATTTCTGTAACAACTTGAGTGTTGATCTTCTGAGTGTTGTAGCACTTACTGTCAAATATAAGCCCTGATGGAAATATATGACTTGGGTATTTGTAGTCTTTGAGGTTTTGGTTTTTGTTTGGATCCTTTAAAAATTTTCTGGCAGGTAAATGGCTCTGTATTAATTGTAATTTAAACAGTCATTCTGACCATGTTTGGGAGCAAGAAAAGGAAAGATTAACTAACAGTAGACTAAGGAAGAAATGACAGTGACTTTTAACTAGTCATTTGAGGTGGAAAGTAGCAGATGGATCTGAGACCCATTTAGGAAGTTGAAAGAAAAAACATGGTGATATGAATTGTTAAGGAAGAAAACTAGGTTTAGAAGGAGTTGATTTGTGGTAGCTAGTATTCTCTGCACTGGAGAACAAGGCACATGAAGTTTGTACTCCGTGAGTTGAGGTGCCCTAATATTATTCACACGTCTACTGGACAGTTTGATATGTGGGATGAAAGCAGAGGGTGGGCGCCAGGCTGCAGGTATGTACTTAGTACTAGTACAAACTGTCATGCTCATCATAGTCCAAAGAAGTGGATTTTTAAAAAAGAAATGCTAAAATACAATCCTGATAAGGCAGAAGGTAAGGAGTCAGAATAAATGGAAGAACAACAGGAGATTAAAAAGTTAAGAGTACCAAGATACACATTAGTTCAGTCTCTGTGGAAGACAGTAGGATGATTTCTAAAAAGTTAAAAATTTTAAAAAAAATTTTAAAAAGTAAAAGGGTGTTTGCCTTGCACGCAGCCAAACTGGGTTCAATCCCGGCCTCCCATGTGGTCCTCTGAGCACCACCAGGAGTAATTCCTGAGTGCAGAGCCAGGAGTAACCCCTGAGCATTGTCAGGTGTGACCCAAAAAGAAAAAAATAGATGTACCATATGATTCAGAAATTCTACTTTGAGATCTTTATCCAAAGAATACACATTTAAAAATAACATTATTTGAAAAGATGTACCTACAACTATATTTATTGCAACAGTATTTAGTGTAACCAAGATCTGAAATCACCGAGGTGCCAAATGACAGAAGAGTAGATGATAAAGATGCAGTATTTGTACACAATGAGACACTGTTCAGTTACAAGAAATGTTCTTAGCAACTTCAAGGATGGAACTAGAAGGAGTCATGTTAAGTGAAATAAATCAGGAGAAAGACAAATGCTGGACAGTCTCACACATATGTGGCATATAAGTAAACAAAGCAAGGGAATAATCATTATCCAGTGCGTGGGGAGATGGGAGGGAGGCCCTTAGACGCTAATTCCAGAATTGGAGCTATTAAGTTGTACAGTGGTAGGAGGATGTATATTTGTAACTAAAATGGTACAATGGGCCACCATCAAGGAATATTATTGGTTATAGGTTTGGTATAGGAATGTTATAGTTCTAAAGCATATAAACACTTTCACTCTTGTAAACAATATTAACTCAATGATAATTATACAGTATAAATAAATTTGGTAGTCTTCATTTTTTATTTTATTATTATTATTATTTTGCTTTTGGGGTCACACCTGGCAATACTCAGGGGTTACTCCTTGCTCTGCCCCTCAGGAATTACTCCTGGTGGTGCTCGGGAACCATATGGGATGCTGGGATCGAACCCAGGTAGGCCACGTGCAAGACAAATGTCCTACACACTATACTATTGCTCCAGCACTCTTGTGATATTTTCCTGTATCTCACCCCCATGAAAACTATCTATGAAAACTTCTCTAACAGAAGAAAACTGCCCTACTCTTTATTTTGAAAACAAAAAGAATCACTGATTTTCAAAGGCAAGAGGAAAAAACAATGTAAAATATTTTAAATTGACCGCATGTTAAAATTGTACTTTGTATTTTTATTAAATAAACATATTATTAAATTTTTGGAGTGATTTTGGGGCCACTCCCGGCAGTGTTCTGGGGATATCTCTAGCTCTCGGCTCAGGGAACCAAGTAGTACTGGAGACTGAACTAGGGCCAGCTACATAAAAGGCAAGTTCCTTACTCCTATGAACTCTCTAGCCCCTATTAAATATTTCTCACTGTATCACTGTCTTGCTCGAGCAAATCGATGATGAACAGGAAGACAGTGATACAGTGATACAGACAGCAATCACTGTCTTCCTATTCATCATCAATTTGCTTGAGTGGGCACCAGTAACATCTCCATATGTCCTGTCTCAGGCTAGTAGAGCCCAGGGGTATCTGCTTGCTCCAGGAACATAAAGAGCCTCAAACCATTCCATCAGGTCATGGGAATGAGGTCTATAATTGTTACTGGTATTTGGCATATCAAATACGACACGGGTAGCTTGCCAGGCTCTGCCGTGTGGGTGGCATACTCTTGTAGTCACCTCTAAATCCAGCATTTATTGGTGAACTGCGCGGCTGCAAGTGGCCTTGCAAGCCGGGCTGTAATAGACTTTTCTACCGGGTGGAGTTCTGACAAGAGGGAAGTCCAGATGTGGAAAATGGCGGCCCTCATGGAGTTGGGGGTTGTCTGGCTTGTTGTGAGGCTCTGCTGGGGTGGCGGGCCAGGGCTAAAACCCACCATCCCTCCCAGGCGCCCTCATGAGCAGCTGGGCACAGGGAGAGCTGGTAGCAGCTCTGTCCCATGTCTGTGAGTCTCTGGATCAGCATACCTAGGCTGGACTTGAAAAAAGACTGCTGCAAGGTGGATCTCGATGAGCCAGGCTGTAATAAAAGTAATAATCAAGGGTGAGAGAAATGGCACAAAGGCAAGGGTACATTCCTGGCATGCTTGGGGGCTTGGGGTAGCTCATCAGCTCCCCATGGTTCCATGAACACTGCTGGGTGAAGCCATGGAAACCTTGGCAGCAGTGGGTCTGAGCAGCACTGTCATTGTACTAAATGCCCAATAGCATTTGGAGCCCCTGAGCACTGTTTGAGAACACCTCCATAAAAAAGGTAATAACAGGGAACAGATGACAGTACAAGTTAAAGCATTTGCCATGCATGCAGCTGACATTGGTTCAAACTCCCACATTGCCCACACTTTGCCAAGCATAGCCAGAAGTGAACCCTGAGCACAGAGCCAGGAATAAGTCCTAAGCTCCACTGATGTGGCCCAAATCTTTTATTTTTAATAAAAAAAGAATAATTGTAAATATTTCAGTAGTAAATAACTGAAAACAAAACAATGTTCATCAATAGGATGCTCTATACATATAGATATAGAGATAGATAGATAGATAGATAGATAGATAGATAGATAGATAGATAGATAGATAGATAGATAGATAGATAGATAGATAGATATGTTATGTACACATAAGACTCAGCAGTACACAAAAAATTCTATAGGACAAAGAAATGAAGACCTCTTTTAGAGAGTAATCATAGAGTATAAATATTTTAAATGTTTTTTTTTTAATTTTTTATTATTCCACCGTGAAACATACAATTACAAAGGTGTTCATAATTGGTTCTTGGTAATACAGTATACCAGTACCCATCCCTCCACCAGTGCCCCATTTCCACCACCAATGTACCCCACCCCTCCCGCCCACCCCCATGCTGCCTTAATAGCAGACAGCCCCGTTTCCACTCTTTCTCTCTCTGTCTCTCTCTCTGTCTCTGCATCTCTCTCCCTCTTATTTTACACATTGTGGCTAGCCCTGCAGATATTTAGAGTTTATCACTTAAGTCTCTTTGTGTATATTCAATGGTGAGTTTTAATCTGCCATTACCATTTCACACATTTAGTAAAACACTGGTATCTATTTATGTCATATTAATGAATGCAGTCATTCTATCTGTCCTTTTCCTTCTGACTAATTTCACTCAGCATGATAGTCTCCATGTCCATCCATTTGCAGGTAAATTTCATAATTTCATCTTTTCTGACAGCCGCATAGTATTCCATAGTGTAGATGAACCACACTTTCTTTAGCCAGTCCTCTGTTCTCGGGCATTTAGGTTGTTTCCATTAAATGTTATTTTTATGTGCAGATTTAATTTTTTTTTTGGTTTTTGGGTCACACCCAGCAATGCTCAGGGGTTTCTCCTGGCTCTGTACTCAGTAATTACTCCTGGCGGTGCTCGGGGAACCATATGGGATGCCGGGATCGAACCCAGGCTGGCATGGGCCGGCCGCATGCAAGGCAAATGCCCTACCGCAGGACTATCGCTCCCGCCCTAGATTTAATTATTTAAGTAACAGTGGTTTATAACATGATAAAAGTTTCAGGTGTATAGCCTTATAACTCAGTATTTGTACTTATGTATTATATTCAGATGAGTGGTTTTTAAAAATATGATTTCTATAGGCCAGAGGGATATTAAGGCAGGTAGGATTATACGCTGCCGACCTGGAATGGATCTCGGACACCACATATGATCTCCACCAGGATGTGATCCCTGCGCTTAAAGCCAAAAAGTCAGCCCTGAGAATCTCTGGGTGTGACCCAAAAACTAAAAAGAAAAAAATAATTAAAAATATAGGGTTTAATGGGGCCGGAGATAGCACAGCAGGTAGGGCATTTGCCTTGCATGTGGCCCACCCACGTTTGATCCCCAGCATCCCATATGGTCTCCTGAGCATTGTCAGGAGTAATTCCTGAATGAAAAGCCAGGAGTAACCCCTGAGTGTTGCCAGGTGTGACCCAAAGGGTAAAAAAACAAATAGGGTTTAAGTGGTTAGATACATATATTCCATGTGGTAAATCCTGGGATTAATGTTTGATACCAAGTGCTCCTCCAGAAAGCGCCTTCGTTGTGGCCTAGGTCTCCCTCAAGAAGTGGGCCTTAGCACCACTGAACCAAGTACTATCAGGCCCAAGCACTGCTAGCAGTGTCCACAATAATAACAATTATTAAAATATAAGGATTTTTAAAAGCCTGTACTTTTGGCACTGGTATTGCTGGCAATGATATTGTTGTTCTGAAATTATTCTATTTATATCTTAAGGTAAACTAAACAAGTGTGATAGCATTGGGAACTGATATTATCAGGTGAATTCAGAGGAAATACAGGAAATTACGGAGATATGCTGTGCTAATTCTAAACTTACTCCTGGCTCTGCACTCAGGAATTACTCCTGGCAGTGCTCAGGGGACCATATGGGATGCTGGGGATTGAACCTGGGTCAGCCGCATGCAAGGCAAACTCCCTATCTGCTGGACTATTGCTTCAGCCCCTCAAGATAGAGCCTTCTACTTAGAATATACCACTTAGACAACATAGCCTGGCAAGCTACCCGTGTTTTGTTTGATATGCCAAAAATGGCCAGAATCTGGAAGCAACCACAGTGTTCAAGAACAAACAACTGGATAAAGACTGTTACATCTAAACAATGGAATACTATACAGCTGTTAGAAAAAACAAAGCTATGAAATTTGCCTATAAATGGATGGACATGGGAGGATCATTTTGAGTGAAATTAGTCAGAAGAAAAGAACAGATACAGAATGACTGCATTTGTTTGCAGGATATAAAAAATAGCATGATACCAATATCCAAGCCAAAGTAAAACATGGATCAAGAGAGCTTGTGAGTGCGTGGATCTATTGAAAGTGTGTGGGAGTCAGAGTTTAGGTTAGAGAGAGAAAGGAACAGTGTACTAATAATTGTTGGGAATGATAATACCAGCCTAGAACTGAATATTGAATGTAGGCAAAGAGATATGCATGATAAACTCTAAATGCTTGTATTGCAAGCCACAATGTGTAAGAGAAGGAAGAGAGAGATACAGAGAGAGAGAGAGAGAGAGAGAGAGAGAGACGAGAGAGAGAGACAGAGAAGAGGCAAAGTGCTATAGAAGCAGGCTGGGGGGAGGGAAGAAAGAATCAGAGAACATTGGTGGTGGGAAATGGGCACTGGTGGAGGGGTGGGTGCTGGAACACTGTATGACTGAAATCCAAACATGAACATCTTTTGTAATTGTATATCTCATGGTGGTATAATAAAAAAAAACTAAAATATATAGAGGAAAAATAAATTAAAGATTTGAATATCAAAATATTGCAAATTCTTCCTGATGATTGAGGCAATGATTACTGCTAATATATCACACAGATAGAAACAACCTTCAGAATTATGGACGTATACAGAACCACTTTTGAAGTAGGCTTGTCCCCATCATTGATCTGTATTTTATCAATCTACCCAGAGTTCTGAACTCAGAAACATTAGAAACTGGGTTGGAACATAGTACTGTGGGTAAAGTGTTTGCCTTGCATACAGCCGACCTGAGTTTGATCCCCAACATCCCATATGGTCCCCTCAGCACTGCCAGGAGTGATTCCTGAATGCAGAACGAGAAGTAATCCTTGAGTGTCACTGGGTTTGATGCCAAGAGCCAAAAAGCAAAAAATAAATAAAAACATTAGGAACTAGACACAAAATGTTAAATAAACTAGGGATGCAATCAGTCAAACTGAGTCTGCATTAGATCTGTAGAATAGCTAATCTCAACAAAATTAACCATTTTTTTGTCAAGAAAAAATAGTAATGGAAGTGAAATTTATATTAAAACAAATTCAATACAACAACCTTGAGACATTTCAACCAGTCTCAAGTATGGGTTTTCTGGGTTTTAATTTAAAAAACCATTAGAAAATTTCATTCAGCCATTAGAAAAAAATAGAATACAATTAAAATGTATATATTGACTGGATAGTTGATTAGATATACAAATTATTACTTTAGATATGGTGATGATATTTCACTTAAAGTGATATTGCCTTTTAGAAATTCATGCCCTGTGTTAATATTTATATCATCTAGTAATAAATATTTATTTCAAACTATCAATTGAAAAGGCAGAACTTGTGTAAATAAATACTATTAGCCATGTACAAATAAATATACATTAGATATTGTTATTATTCTATTCCTGAACCTGTTGAATATTTACTGCAATGAAATACTACAAAAAAGGTGTGTTCTGTGCACCAAAATCTTAAGAGAAATACAGTGAAGCAGAGATATGTCTGTGGCATTTATCAACTCAGAACTACTAGTCACTTGTCACTTGTCTTCCCGTTGCTCATCACTTTGCCTCGAGCAGGCACCAGTGACATCTCCATTCGTTGGGAATGAGGTCCATTCTTTGGCATATCGAATACTACCAGTGGCAAATACAGTCTCACTGGATTGTGGATAATGGCACAAAAATTACAGTAAGTTGAGAAGGAAGTTAAAAGCAAGGAAACAGTGAATACAAACAGTTTGGCTAGGAGGAGTAAAAGATATGGGGTAAAGTAGTTTTCCTTTTTTCTGGTTTTTTTTTTTTTTTTTTTTCTTTTTGGGTCACACCCGGCAATGCTCAGGGGTTTCTCCTGGCTCTGCACTCAGGAATTACTCCTGGCGGTGCTCGGGGGACCATATGGGATGCGGGGATCGAACCCGGGCCGGCAAGGGCCGGCCGCGTGCAAAGGCAAACGCCCTACCCGCTGGGCTATCGCTCCGGCCCTTTCTGTTTTTTTTTTTAATTTGCAGAAATATTTAAGCATATCATAATAGCAGAAGAGTAAGTAAGAAGAGTAGAGGGCAGCTGTAGATAGTACAGTGTGTGGTAGGGAAATTGACCTGTATGCAACTGATCCGGAGTTAATTCTAGGAACCCAGGAGCAGGGTGTGTGCACCACCCTCCATCCTCCCCCAAAAAAAAAAGATTATGAAATCTGTTAAAGTAAAATGTCCCTATAAAATTGTGATATATCGTGCACAAGGGGTGAATTTAAATTTGGGTAGTAACTTCTGGTGCAACAACATAAACCAGGAGGTATTGGAAAGAGATAGAACAGGCATTAAGGTACTTGTTTTACATGAAGTCGACCCTGACTTAATCCTCAGCACTGCAAGTGGTCTCTGAGAGTAGTCCCTGAACACAGAACCATGAGTATGTCCTGAGCAGCACTGGTTGTGACCCAGTCCCATGACCCCCTTCGCACCCAAGGAACAGGAAAGATAAGTGAGAAGCAGATAAGCTCACCTTAGTGAGGTAGAAATAAAAATAGTCTGTTAAGTGAGAATATTGAGATTAGTTTGAGCTTCTTACAGGCAAGAAGAGGAAAAGCATGTTTATAGAGACTAGATAAACTTTGGTGAACATGAAAGACCCATGGGGTTTGGACACTAGAAAGCTTAAGTGGCATCAGTATTTACAGCTGACTTTTTTTGAGAGAGGTTAGAAGCACAATATGAAAATGCAGGAAGGGGACAGTTAGATGGAACCTGGAGTGTTGCCAAAATTTTTGTGCCAAATTGAGGGACAGTAGAATTTGCAATTTGGAGATATGGGCAAGTGAGCATCTGGAGCATTAAGAAACAGATGTCAGAAAATGAACAAGGGATTATAAACTTGTATAAGATAATAAGGAACCTGCTATTTAGGCAGGCTATGGGAGGGGGGAGGGAATTGGGGACATTGGTGGTGGTAAATGGGCACTGGTGGAGGCGGGGTGCTGGAACACTGTGTGACCGAAACCTCCAAACATGAGCAATGTTGTAATTGTATATCTCACGGTGGTATAATAAAATGTTTTTAAAAAAAAAGAAAGAAAGAAGTTAAGGAAGAAAATTAATAAAGCAAGTGATGGTTGTTAGAAAGAGGAGAGCTTGAATTCATTAATTCACTACCAACAAAATATCGTGATTTTTTTAAAAGAAAACGTTCAAAAATGGAAGGTAAGCGAATGCAAATTCACTGGAGATGAGAGGGTCACAGAATAGATGATAATATAAGTGTGACTAGGGCTATGCAGTGGTCAGAATAATGACATGAGGGTGGAGCCCCTCCAAAAAGTGAAGCCTCTAATGAATGATCAAAAGAACAATGGTGGTACAGACAAATGGTCTGTAACTAAAAGAAGCCCTAGCAATTCTACCGGAAGTTGGAAAACTGAAACAACCCTGATGAAAAAGCAACATGCTGACCCCTCACCATTATGAAACAGAATCCATGATAGTGAGGGGACCACAGGGTATCGGGGAACACCGCCAGGACGCCGCGGGATCCCCAACAGTGTCAGGACAGAGGTTCTCTTCTACCTCCGAGGGACGCCGGGAGAACAGACGAAAACTCACGAGTCTGGTGCAGCACAACAGGTAGGGCACGTGCCTTGCAACCAGCTGATCTGGGCTTGATC
>JAJIBD010012231.1:0-37500 GCA_021461705.1 Cryptotis parvus
GGAGAGAAACAAGTCAGACAGCTCTAGGGAGAGAAACAAGTCAGACAGCTCTAGGGGGAGAAGCAATAAATTTCAAAGGATAAACAATAATCGGAGAAACTATTCTAATAATCGCAGCTCCACCCCTCGAAGGGCCCCACCTGGACCATGCCCAAGGTGCAGAAAAGGAAAACATTGGGCCAGAGACTGTCGGTCTTGGAGGCGAAGTCAGCCTCAGGCTTCATCTGGACAGATAACCTGCTTTATCTGCGGAAAGAAGGGACACACCCGTAGAGATTGCCCATCTTCTACAATTATCAATACAGGGCAACATTCTAATAATCCCTTTATAGGAAATGTTACATGGGCCCCCTCCCAGGTTCCACAAGCTCCGCAGGCTCAAATAACATCTATGCCTCCCCTAATGCGGAAACTGGGTGGGGCCAGCCCCAGGCCCAGCTGAATCCAGGGCACTCTCCTTCATTCCACCTGCCCAATATCCTCCGAATCAGAATCCACAGAATTACAGTCAATAAATGCTCTCTGGCCTACCCCATCAGGCAGTGGCAGTCTCGACATTCTCTGCCCCAAGACTGTCACAATATACCCAAGTCAAGACCCCTACATGCTAAAAACAGGGATAAAAGGACCTGCTCCCCAGGTAGTATGGGTTTAATTCAGGGGAGCGATTGGCTGAAATTCTAAGGGAATTATGGTGCATTTCGGACTTCTGGATCCTGAATCTCATGGAGAGATAATACTGTCAATATCTGTGCCAACTAAATGGACTTTTAAAAAAGGGGAACCACTTGCTAAACTATTATTATTTTTTTGAGGATCCGTGTAGTCAGTCCGAACACCCTACAGCTGGTGGCTTAAACAGTACCAACCATTCTGCCAACTTCATTGTTGGTTATGCAGCCACACAGAACCAAGCCCACCAGCCACCTGCTAACTATCTAGTTGGGTACACTGCCAGAATTTCTCAGGCCAAGCGGCCGGTTATACCCATCGAAATTTATAAAAGGAAATTCAAAGGCATGTTGGATACAGGGGCAGACATATCCATAATCTCCACCAAGTATTGGCCCCTCTAACTGGGCCCTAAAGAAAGTGTCCCATAGCCTGAGCGGGTAGGCAATATCTCCTCCCTCTCTTCTCCGACAGAGTGCCAGGTGGCTGCCGTGTATTGGCCCTGAAGGGAATGTAGCCATGGTCCAGCCTTATATAGCCCCTATGCCTTTAACTTTATGGGGTCGAGACATGCTGGAGCAGTGGGGGCAGTAATCCACATACCTCGTCCACTCCCCGTCGAGCACCAATTCCAGCTCTCCATAATAAGCCTAACACCGGAGTAACCCTTTTAATTGGGGCCGCTGTGGTTAAGCGCCCACTACCTATCCGTATTCAGTGGAAATCTGACAAACCTATATGGACACCACAGTGGCCCCTCAATACCAAAAAAGTTAGAGGCGCTAACAAATCTAGTGGAAGAACAGCTGAAATTAGGACATATTGAGGAAACGCTTTCAGAATGGAATTCTCCTGTTTTTGTAATACAGAAAAAATCAGGCAAAATGGCGTTTGCTGATTGACTTAAGGAATGTAAATTCTACTATGGGTCCCCATGGGAGCCCTACAACCTGGGCTCCCTCTCCAGCAGCTATTCCTAAGGATTGGCCGCTAATTATCATAGATTTAAAAGACTGCTTTTACAGCATACCTATCCACCCAGATGATCGGAAAAGGTTTGCATTTTCAGTCCCTTCCATTAATCATAAAGGTCCTTTACGTAGGTTTCAGTGGGACAGTATTGCCCCAAGGAATGACTAATTCACCTACGATGTGTCAACACTTTGTTGATGAGGTTTTGCGACCCATTCGTGCTAAATTTCCTGGTGCATACATCATCCACTACATGGATGATATCCTGCTAGCTTGTGATAATTCCAGAGATCTCCAGAATTTATATAATGATGTAATGACAGTTTTACCAGAGGCTGGCTTACAAGTAGCTCCGGAGAAAATCCAGATGCAGCCTCCATATGAATATTTGGGCTATGCTCTTGACCGCACTACAGTGCGCCCTCAAAAGATCTCCATTAGTCAGAAAAGGCTCAAAACCTTGAATGATTTTCAAAAACTGCTGGGGGATATCAACTGGGTGCGCCCCTCCCTTGGTATTCCTAACTGTGAGCTCAGTAACCTGTTCCACACCCTTGAAGGTGATCCTGCTTTAAATAGCCCAAGGCAGCTAACTCCCTAAAGCTCAAGAGGAATTAGATTTTTTCATGAATCGGCTTCAAAAATCTCACCTCTCCAGATTTAATCCCGGAGAAAAGGGTATGGTTCTTGGTCTTCAACACTCCCGAGTCTCCAACTGCTGCTATAGCCCAATTATCTGGACCGTTAGGAATGGGCTTTACTTACATAACAAGCAGAATCGTACTGCTACACCTTACCTTGAGATGATAGCTAATCTTATAATTAAGGGAAGATCAAGAACCCAAGTATTACTTGGACATGATCCCCATGTAATTGTACTACCTGACCCTAAAAAAAGAAATTGAAGCTGTTTTACCACTCAGTGAAATCCTTCAGAGAGCTTTAGCAGATTTTTCAGGAGAAATATCTTATCATTACCCAGCTGGAAAAACCTGGGAATTTCTGAAAAGGACACCTTTTATAATTTCCACCATTGTCCGCCTCCTCTCCCATTCCTGATGCTCCAGTGTATTATATTGATGGCTCCTCATCAGGAAGGGGTGGAATTACAGGTCCTTCGTTGACCACTACTGTGCATACAAATTATAAATCTGCCCAACAAGTGGAACTCGCCACCCTGATACATTTACTATCCCATATATCTGGCCCATGTAATGTGGTGAGTGATTCTGCATATGTAGTTGGTTTATTTCCTGGAATTGTCACTGCTTCTTTAAATGCCCATAATCCTATAATTCAGGAGCTGCTCCATAAACTACAAGATCTCCTCCGAAATAGAACATTCCCTATATACATCTCCCACATCCGTTCTCACAGCCGACTCCCCGGCCAATGGTTCGAGGAAACGAAGCAGCAGATCTCTTGGCAGCACCAGTATTTAAATCAGCTGAGGAAGAGCACCAGACTCTACATACAAATGCCCGCCGCCTTCATGTACACCATGGCATCCCATGGAGACAAGCTAGACAAATTGTCCGCAACTGTCCTGTCTGTGCTCCTTTACATTGTACATCTCATGTAGCAGGAGCAAATCCTCGAGGTTTACAGACAAACCAATTGTGGCAGATGGATATAACTCATACTAACTTATTTCCCAACAAACCTTTCCTTCATGTGGTCATCGATACATATTCCCGGTTCATATGGGCTGTTCCTATGACGCCTGAAAGAGCTAAATCTGTTTGTTCATTTTTACTCCAGTGCTTCTCCGTCATGGGTATTCCCCATACCATAAAAACAGATAATGGTCCTGCTTACACCAGCAAAACCTTCAAATCCTTTTTGCGAGGAATGGCAGATCAAACATATTACAGGAATTCCATATAATCCACAAGGACAAGGGAATAGTTGAACGTGCCCACAGAACACTTAAAACTCAGCTATTAAAGCAACGAAAAACAAGCATGCCTCCAATGGATTCTTTATCTTTAACATTATTTACCTTAAACTTCTTAAATATACCTCAAGGAGATCCCTATACCGCGGCTGAACGTCACTTTCAAGAAGATATGCAAACTCAAAAACAGTCAATTCACCTATCTGGGTGAAAATTGATGATAAATGGATTGCAGGTCACCTCCTCATTCGGGAAGAGGCTATGCTTTCATTTCTACAGACGATAACCCTGCCAAGAAACTCTGGGTCCCTCTGCGACTTGTTAAGACTAGAATTCTCCAAGAATCAGAAAACAATTAATTCTTTCAATATAAAGTCTTAAATTTTAAATTGCAAGTTGCTGTTTAAACTTCCTGGATTGGTTCCTTTTTAATAATGATCTTGTTTTGCAGTCTGTGATCATGGTTCATGTCTAATATCTTGCCTTACAGCCTAAATATTTTCTTTCTTGCAAAAAAAAAAAAAAAAAAAAGGGTGGAAAATGGGTGGACTCTGATCACAGTGCTCATTACAAAAAATGTTTGCTAAATCAATAAAAAATTGTTTTTCTAATGATTCTGTTCACAGGATGAGATATTCGAATCCAGTAAACCTGCGCTACAGTGCTCAATACTCCGAGACTCCTAAAACAGTGCTCGCTAAAAATTTAATAATTTGCAAAACTAATTTTTCCCAATGCTCTATTCACAGGAAAAGACACTTTCTCACCATCATTTGCCGGCTTTATATTTATGAAGCGCTTGACTCGTTACCATTTATCACCCTAAATGGGTCACATATACAGCTGTAAGATATTGATCGATCAAATGTATGTGTGCGTGTGTGTGCATGTGGGTGGCCACCATTATGTTTGTGATTAATGTTGTGTCTATGTTATGTCTCAACTACTACCTTCTCAGTTTCTGACCACTACAAACCTCTATTACATTCATCAACTCCACTGCTGATCCACTAGATTTATTCTCATACTTATTTCCCTGCTCCACCCATGTTGGAGCTTCTTTATATTCTTCTCTCCATCCCAGACTTGGATCCCTACAAAGCCTTAAAATCTCTACTTGTGATTAACCTCGAAAAGTGTTTTTGTCTCGCCTAAGCTACAGGTACAGTTACCGGTGCCAATGTTCCCTTGCTGAAGAAGCCCTGCAAGACGCCCACACCGATGTTCCAGACACCTGCTCCAGCGCTCAAGACTCCTGTTCCAGAGTTCAAGATATCACACCGATGTTCCGGACACCTGCTCCAGCGCTCAAGACTCCTGTTCCAGAGTTCAAGATATCACACCGATGTTCCGGACACCTGCTCCAGCACTCAAGACTCCTGTTCCAGAGTTCAAGATACCACACCAATGTTCCCGACACCTGTTCCAGCACTCAAGACTCCTGTTCCAGAATTCGAGATACTTGTTCCAGTGTTCATGAGACCCGATCCAGTGTTCCTGACAATTCAACGAGTTCCTGATCGCTGCTCTCCAGAGACTCATACTCATATGATCACCGCTATTGCTGTTCCAGAAGTAGCCCCACAGACTTTACACAAAATATAGCAAATTGACTCTCACAAATTATGGACAGTGC
This sequence comes from Cryptotis parvus, assembly GCA_021461705.1. Classification (NCBI taxonomy): domain Eukaryota; kingdom Metazoa; phylum Chordata; class Mammalia; order Eulipotyphla; family Soricidae; genus Cryptotis; species Cryptotis parvus. The sequence goes on from JAJIBD010012231.1 coordinate 5,178, forward strand.
AAACTATAGTCCGTTATAATCAGACAGCTAAAAACACTTTGTCTTAAACTTTGCTTTGGGTCCAAAAACAAGTTAGGATCCTAAAGTAACATGTATTATCATTTTGTAATTCGAATTGTTTTTTCTTATCTTAATTTTCTGTACATTACTAAATATTTCTTACCTTTTCAATTTTTATTAGTAAACTAATCAGGGGGAGTTGTTGCAGGACTCCTTTAAGGGCCGCTGCATTAGCACACTAAAGGGCCTAGGTGAGGTGCAGGGAGGGATTATCTAAGGACATTTAACACTCCCTGCTTTCCATAACAATGGGAGGAAGGTCTGAGTTGAAGGGATATAAACTAGCCGGTTTTCACTCTCCCGCGCTTCTTTGGGGGCTGTGCTCTGCTTGGAAGTGTTCTTCTCCTTTCCCAAAGCCTTTGCACGTGGTGGTCGCCATCTTGGCCTACACGTGGCTGGGGTTCCTAGCCTGGAATCCTAAGCATCGGGTTTTTCCTTTTGCTGATTTGTATGCCTGAACCTGTGATAAGTAAAGTCTTTTTAAAACCTCATCGGATCCCTGAGTGCTCATCCATTCCTCGCCGGCTCGGAGGTAGAAGGGAACTCGCTTCCCGGCACTGTCGGGGACCCCGGCGGTGCGCCCGACAGGCTATCACTCCGGCCCCTTCCTCTCTTTTTATTGTCACCTTGGAGGTGCTCAGGGATCATACCTAGGGATGTTCAGGAAACTATCTTAAGTGTCTGGAATTGAACCTGGGTCAGCAGTATGCAAGGCAAATGCCTTAAGTAGCTCTCTAACCCTCAGAGACACATTTCTTATTCACTGCAGTTAGTTTCTCTACTACCTCCTGCCCAAATATGTATGTTTTTAGCTTGTATGCTTTGTTCTTGGGCCACACCCAGCGATGCTCAGGGTTCACTCCTGCCTTTATGCTCAGAAATTACTCCTGGTGGGGTTCAAGGGACCATACAGGATGCTGAGACTCAAACCCACGTGAGGGGCCAAAGTGATATGCAGTGGCTTTTGCTTTGCATATGGCCGATCCTGGTTTGATCCCCCTGCATCCCATATAGTTCCCTGAGCACCGTCAGGAGTAATTCATTATTTTATTTTTTTTTTTTGGGTTACACCCAGCAATGCTCAGTAGTTACTTCTGGCTCTGCACTTAGGAATTACTCCTGGCAGTGCTGGGGTACCATATGTGATGCCAGGGATCAAACACAGGTCAGCCACGTGCAAGGCAAACAAACTACCCTCTGTGTTATTGCCCCAGCCCTGCCAGGAGTAACTCTTGAGTGCAGAATCAGGAATAACCCTGAGCATTGCTGGTGTGACCCAAAAAACAAACAAACAAACAAACAAAAAATTATGGTGAAGCCAGAGCAATAGTACAGCCGGTAGTGCTTTTGCCTTGCATATGGCCAACCAGGTTCAATCCCCAGCATCCCAAATGTTCCCCAAGCACTGCCAGGAGTAATTCCTGAGTACAGAGTAACCCCTGAGTATTGTCAGGTGTGACCCAAATAGCAAAAATATTTAAATTAGGGGCCGGAGCGATAGCCCAGCAGGTAGGGCGTTTGCCTTGCACGCGCCGGCCTGTGCTTGCCCGGGTTCGATCCCCGGCATCCCATATGGTTCCCCGAGCACCGCCAGGAGAAATTCCTGAGCAAAGAGCCAGGGAGGAACCCCTGAGCATCGCGGGTATGACCCAAAAAGCCAAAAAAAAATTAAATTAACTATGGGGGGCTGGATTACCGACTGGATCCCATGGGATGTCAAAAGATCACGTGGCCGCCCACCTACAAGATGGTCAGACTTCTTTGTCAAGACCCTGAACGAGGGACCGGAGCGATAGCCCAACAGGTAAGGCGTTTGCCTTTCACGCGGCCGGCCCATGCCGGCCCTGGTTCGATCCCGGCATCCCATATGGTCCCCTGAGCACCGCCAGGAGTAATTCCCTGAGTGCAGAGCCAGGAGTAACCCCTGAGCATCACTGGGTGTGACCCAAAAAGAAAAAAAAGACCCTGAACGAGGGGGCCAGAGCGATAGCCCACGCGGTAACGGCGTTTGCCTTGCACCACGGCCGGCCTGTGCCGCCCTGGTTCGATCCCGGCATCCCATATGGTTCCCTGAGCACCGCCAGGAGTAATTCCCTGAGTGCAGAGCCAGGAGTAACCCCTGAGCATCGCGGGTATGACTCAAAAAGCCAAAAAAAAAATTAAATTAATTATGGGGGGCTGGATTACCGACTGGATCCCATGGGATGTCAAAAGATCACGTGGCCGCCCACCTACAAGAGATGGTCAGACTTCTTTGTCAAGACCCTGAACGAGGGACCGGAGCGATAGCCAACAGGTAAGGCGTTTGCCCTTTCACGCGGCCGGCCCATGCCGGCCCTGGTTCGATCCCGGCATCCCCATATGGTCCCCTGAGCACCGCCAGGAGTAATTCCTGAGTGCAGAGCCAGGAGTAACCCCTGAGCATCACTGGGTGTGACCCAAAAAGAAAAAAAAAAAGACCCTGAACGAGGGGGCCAGAGAGATAGCCCAGCGGGTAGGGCGTTTGCCTTGCACCACGGCCTGTGCCCAGCCCTGGTTCGATCCCGGCATCCCATATGGTTCCCTGAGCACCGCCAGGGAGTAATTCCTGAGTGCAGAGCCAGGAGTAACCCCTGAGCGTAGCGGGTGTGACCCAAAAAAGCAAAAAAAAAAAAAAAAAAAAAAAAAAAAGACCCTGAACGAACGGGTTGAAGCTCTTTATATTCCTGGAGCAACCAGATGCCATTGGGCTACACTGGCACGTGATAGGGTCAAATGGAAATATTGCTGGCGCCCGCTGGAACAAATCAACTAACAACGGATGTCAAGTGATCAAGTGATGGGGGGCCGGAGCGGTAACACAGTGGGTAAGGCGTTTGCCTTACATACGGGCGACCCAGATTTGAACCCAGGTTCGATCCGCTAGGATCCCATATGGTCCCCCAAGCACCACCAGGAGTAAATCCTGAGTGCAGAGCCAGGAGTAACCCATGAGCAGTGCCGGGTGTGACCCAAAAAGCAAACAAACAGAAATAAATAAGATAATAAAAAATAATAAGAATTATTGAGGGCCAGAGCATTAGTACAGCAGGGAGGGCATTTGCCTTACATACAGCTGATCTGGGGTCGATTCCGGCAACCCATATGGTCCCCCGAGCACCGCCAGGATAATTCCTGAGTGCAGAGCCAGGAGTAACCCCTGAGCATTCCTTGGTGTTACCCCCAAAAAAAAAAGCATTTTGGAAGCTGATATCCTTTTATGGGGAAATAGTGCTCTATGTCCTCCAGAAGACCTGCTCTTGAGTTTTAGCTATTATTATAGTTTGGGGGTCCACACCCCACAGTGTAGGGCTTGGGATGGGGCGCAACGTGGGTGATGAACTTTGTGATCTCCAATCCTGGCAGCCAACCTGGGGCCCCAACTTTCAAGAAAAGCAACTGCATCCATCACTGTTAACTGACACAGCATGAAATAGGATCCCTGTCCTAAAGGATTCATTCCAGGTTTAAAGGTGCCTTATTATCCGTGTCTAAAGTCTCAGAAGAGGTGCCAAAGAGCAATGCCACAGAGAGAAGCCGGGAGACAGGAGCTGAGAGCGCTCCGTCGGCTCGCACCGCAACGGTTCTGTGGGGCGGACGCCCACCGGGCGCCCCATTGTTGGCACAGAACAGAGACCGGAGGGCGCGCAACCGAACGCCAGCAGCCTCAAGCGCCCGCGCTCTGCCCACATTCTCAGACCAGCGTTGCCCTCCCGGAGCTTCCTCATCTCCTCCTCGCCATCGCTGCGGGCTCAGTGTGTGGGAAGAGCTCTCCGGCACGAAGGCATCAGCAGCTCCAAGCGACCCACGGCGGATCACGCAGGAAAAGCCGCAACCAACAGCCAGGCGCGAGGCGCCGTTATGCAACACGTCCGCGAGAAGCGGCGGCTAGAGCGGGAAGGCCCCGCCCTCGCTGCCGGCCTTCGGTGCCGTGCGCAGCACCGGAAGCCCCGCCCCTTCCCCTTTATATGGAAATTCCTGCCTCTCCGCAGGGGTTGACGCCACCGGTACGGACGGGCCTAAAACAGCCCTTCGGGAGCGCCTCTCTCACACCCGACTTCCGCTTCCTTCCAGTTAAGGAGTCGCGCGCCCCCCCTTCCTCACCCCGGCGGCCTCGGCAACAGCTGGAGATGTTCGGCCTGACGAGAAACTCAGTCATCGGGCTCAACCTGTACTGCGGGGGCGCGGGCCTGGGCGCGGGCGGCGGCGGCGCCCCTCCAGCGGCCGGGCTCGTCGGCGTGAGGAAGGAGGCTCGGGGCGGGGGGGGGGGACGCCGGCGCCGAGCTGGGCGGAAGCGGCGGCGCGAGCCCTCCGGCCACGCTAGCGCCCGACGCGCGGAGGGTCGCGCGGCCCGCGCCCATTGGCGCCGAGGGCCCCGACGTCACGGCGACCCCCGGGAGGCGCTTGTTCTTCGCGCCCGGCTGCCGCGCGCCGCTGCCGGACGAGATGGCCGGGCCGGCAGCCGCCATCATGTCGCCCGGAAGAGGAGCTGGACGGCTACGAGCCCGAGGCCCTCGGGAAGCGGCCGGCGGGCCTGCCGCTGCTGCACCTGGGCGGGGAGTCCGGCTCGGGCACGGACGGCTCCGCTGCCCTCCCACGCCGCCGCCGGCCGAGGAGGAGGAGGACGGGCTGTACCAGCTGTCGCTGGAGATCATCTCGCGGTACCTGCAGGAGCAGGCGGCGGGCGCCAAAGACGCCAAGCCCCTGGGCGCGCCCGGGGCCGCCAGCCGGAAGGCGCTGGAGACGCTGCGGCGGGTCGGCGACGGGGTGCAGCGCAACCACGAGACGGCCTTCCAAGGTGCGGGGCCGGGGGCTTTGTGTTTCCGGCCGGGCGCGCCGAGCAAAGGCCGGAAAGGGTGGGACGGGGCCCCCGAGGGTGCTGGGGGCGGCGGCGGCCGGCCGGGGCGCCCCGCTGCAGACAAAGGCGGCCGTGAGCATCCGCGTGCATTTCTCTCCCCTGCCAGGCATGCTGCGGAAACTGGACATCAAAAACGAGGACGATGTCAAGTCCCTGGCTCGCGTGATGGTCCACGTTTTCAATGACGGGGTAACAAACTGGGGCAGGATTGTGACTCTCATTTCTTTTGGGGCCTTTGTGGCCAAACACTTGAAAAGTATAAACCAAGAAAGCTGCATCGAACCATTAGCCGAGAGTATCACAGACGTTCTGGTCAGGACGAAACGAGACTGGCTCCTCAAACAAAAGAGGCTGGGTGAGTGTGGCGGAACCGCACGGGACGGGAAAGGGGCTAGCCAGGGGCTTCGGGCGCCCAGCTCCGTGTCCAGGCCTTCCAGCCCTGTCTAGTCACTTGGTGTTGATGTGACTGGACGGCTCTGGGAATAGTGTTGGTGCCTAGGCTTATTGCCTGAGCCTTTCTGTCTGCTGCGGAGCTGGGCACGGAGCCTTGTGCTTTAAAGGGCTACTTAACGAGCCCAGATACTCCCTGCCAGTCCATTCAAACACAAGACAGAAAAGTCACCTGGGAGGGCAATAAAATACATTCATGAGCCCCTCCCTTTATTATTGGGCCGTGGGGTGGAGCCTGGTTGTTGTGTGTGTTGGGGATCACTCTTGGCGAGTCTTCAGGCATCTTGTGTGGGTGTTAAGATGAACCTACCATCTGCAGAGCCAGCACCTTGTCTGTCTTTTAAAACCTATCCCGAGGTGGTTTGAGATAGGGTGTCCTTAGCCACACTAAGCAGTGCTGGTCTTGAATCAGGTGGTGGAACTTGAGGGTAAATGCTTGGGGTTTTATCGTAACTGTAGGGGATGGAGGAGCACTGGGTAGTGAGTTTAAGGCATGTGAGGTGTTAAGACAAAAAGACTGGAAAAGTGAAGAATGAGGAGGTTCATGTGGGTGTAGATTGTGGAGTCAATCCCTTGGGATTTCAGTATTGGGTATTTTCTGTGGTCCAACAATCTCTTCCTGTGTTCCCTCCTCCTGTACCTACATCACACTGTTGTGATGTAGGCAACACACTAGGTGATTGCTGAAAAAGCAAGTTTTACCGCTGTGGGTTCCTGCATAATGAGAAATGTCTTTTTTGAACCACCTGGTTCTTAATTGCCTTTGGGGCGATTTATAGATGGATTCACCTTCTTCCCATAGTAAGCCAGTGGAAGCCCATGCTTGAGAAGTGACTATTTCTTTTTTCTTTTCTAGGATGGGTTTGTGGAGTTCTTCCATGTAGAGGATCTAGAAGGCGGCGTCAGAAATGTGCTGCTGGCTTTGCAGGTGTTGCTGGAGTGGGAGCTGGTTTGGCGTATCTGATAAGATAGCCTTTTGAAGTGCAATAATTGACTCTTTAACCAACTCCAGCCACCAAAACCACATAAAGACTGCTGTGAAATCAAATGTATTTATGAAGTTGGACTTCAAGCTTCCCAGGCTGTAACCTCCAAGAGTTCTACTCTGGCTGAGTAGAACAGCAAGTGGCAAGAGGATTGTGGCTAACAGGAATAAATACATGGGAAAAGTGCTCCTCCTCTGAAGAGTCACTGTCTGAAGGAAGTGAAGTTCAGTTTCAGCAACAGGCAGGCTTTAGGAGGCCTTAGAGGAGAACTTTAGTTAGTGAAAAAGGTAGGGTAGAGAGACTTAATTTTTCCTTGTCTAGAACCAGGAGAGTGGCCAGTAGCTAGGCTAGTCATAGAATTCATTAAATGTGCCCACTGAACTCATTAATTTTTGATAGTGTTAAAAGAGAAGCACTAACAATGGCCAGTGATTTGTGTAACATGGATTAAAGCTAGAACTATGACTGGAAGCCACAGCACTGTACAACAGTATGAAGGGGGGACGCTTCCTCCTTAATAAGTAACTTTCCCAGGTCGCATTCCGTGTTCAGGACTTTTTACACCTGTTCTATTCTTCTTGGCTCGGTTTGAATGATTCTTAGTTTATTAGCCTAGTAATGGCCAAGAATACTTGACTTAAAGCTCAATAATTAGTTACAAATATAGTGTCCTCATTTTTAAAACAACTTGTAAATGTATTTGTCTGTAAAAACTGTATATATTTTTACAGAAAGTCTATTTGAACTGTAAAGGGAATCTCAAATTTACATTAGTTTTTTCATACCCTTTTGAAGCTTAGTCAGGAGCCTATTTCTTACAGTTTTTCTATTCTAAACTTTGTCCTGGTCAGTTCTAGAGTGTGTGTGAAATCGGTTGATGTAATTATATGCAACCTGGTTGTCCCGGAGCAACTGATAGATGCAGGCTTTAATTTTCCTGTCTGGTTTTGGTAAATAGTCCTTAGATTTTTTTTTTTTTTAAATAAAAACTCAAGTAGACAAAACCTGGGATTGAGATGTTGGAGAATGGAGATGAATCTTTTCACTTTGTTACATGTAGGTTTTTGGTCATTGGGTCAAAGTGAAATGTTAAATTTTGCTTTTGTTAGGTGTGGGCTCTTGTGGGCCACAGCCTGATACTTAGAAACAGTGGACTCTGATATGGCAGCTACATGTTGGAGTTCATTTAACCTAATTTAAGTGGTGATATTAAACAGTTCATGAGCTCATCAAAGCTTTCAATAAGAGATTTTCAGCTGTTCAAAAGGGACTTACTATTACTAGCAGTATGTGTATAAAAAGATCACGTCAGGTGGAGGAGAGAGACATTTGATCCCTTGTTTTGCAACCAATTGTAAAATGACTTCTTGGGAAAGCAGGCAAGAGTCTGAGCATGGTGCTATTATTAGGCTTGCTTGTTAACACAGGTCTAAGCCTACTCTATCAATAAAAAATTACTCTATTTCTGTTAATGGTTCCCAAATTTGTTTTAAATTTCTGTATTGGCCTCTCTGATTTTCAGATTTGGTGTTGTGTAGTTTATTTCTTGTCCTTTTCAATATCTGCTGCTTGTTCTGCTTCCTGTACAGGTATTTATGGGTTTCTACATCTTCACCCACCCTGCCATCCCTGAACCCTTATTAGCCCTTCTCATTTTTGGCAGTTTCACTCCCAACAGGGAACCCGAGTAGCCCCCACCCCAGGAATTCACAGATCCTTGGTGAATGCCCCCTTTGGGACGTATGGTGGTGGTGTGGTTGCTGTGACAGAAAGGAAGAACCCTTTTCCAAAAGCAGTCCCTTTTTGGTTTTCTCCTTTGTTTCCTTTCAAAAGTCCCCTTAGGACTTTGTGGAAAGAGGGAACAATCTTTTCTTGGTTCCCTTGCTTTTGAATATGCTCATTTAAAATTCATAGAAGTGGATTCTGTTAAACCCGAAGAATTAATGAAAGCTACTGTTAAGCTGAATAAAGCTTATGCTCAAACTAGGTTGATTTGAAAACTACATGACCTTTAGTCTGTATACTTCAGATAAACAGGCATAAGTTCAATGACTAAGAATGTAACAAGAATTACTGTGCCTGCCCATCTTCGAGCCATATGCCATCTAGCTAGAGCTATTTTACCTGTGTATTTATCCTTGATCATAAGCCACTTATTTATATCATGTCTATCTCTTAAGAACCTAAAAAGCACTTTATGTAGTTTTTAATTAATTTTAAGATCTGGTTAAGGTGACTAAAAGGCCCTGTCCCCGTGCACAATTGTGGAAATAAGTGCATAGGTGTGGATCGGTGGAGTGTGAGGAATTCCTCTTCCCAGTTTACCAGGTTTGACTGCAGAAATGTAGATGAGGGTCTCAACTGAAATGTTGGGAACCTCAGCTTCTTGGGAGGGGGAGGCAAGTGTTTTAAAGTGCTGACTAGCTGCATAGTTCAGGCAAATCCTCCAAAATGCATGTGGAGGGGCTGCCTGGGAAAAATGGCTCTCGGCATCTCTGTCTTCCGCTTCTCTCAGGGAAAACCTGCAGTTCTCAGTGTTGTGCTTTGCGTGTGTGTGTGTGTGTGTATGCGTATGTGTCTCCTCTGGGTGAACATCGTGGTTCTGGTTTAACAACTGATGCTGTTGACGTGCCGGGAAGGGTTAGGACCAACTACAAATTCATGTGGGCTGTAAAATTTGTGTTTCCCTAACTTCCTGTTTTTCCTGAGAAGAAAATAATAAATCTTTTATTCAAATGCAAGGTGTGGTACCAGTGTTTTCTAATCTATGATCTTCCTCCCCCCTAAAATTTCTGCCATTGTAATGTTGGAATAACTTTAGGGTAAATGCTCTCACTCTTTCGACTTTCTGAAATGGAGTCAGAAGAAGGCACATGCAGTTTTTTGTTCAGGTTCTTGGTGCTTTTCTCAAGAGGTGGTCAGAATTATAAGCAAGTTGGTTTCAGAAACCCTAGCTTGTGTTCTGCTACCTTTAAAGGGAGTGGAAATACCAGGGAAATGTGCAAATGCATGGTTTGCATATTGGTTTTGAACCCTGCTGCTGTTAATCGTGCACACAGGCTTCTGTGTGTCCCCCCATTCAGTGTTTGCATTACTATTCAAGCTATGTTGCGGCACCCAGTGTCCCACAGTTCACATCTTAGACTACCCATGATATCCTCAAACAAAATGCCACTTCCCTAAGCCCCTGGCGGTAAAATTGGTGGTTTTTTGTTTGCTGTGCTCAGGGATTGCTTCTGCCCCTCCTCTCTGGCAGGGCTCTTCGACTGTAGGGTTGTTGGGGTTGAGTCTGAGTTAGCCACAGGCATGCAAAGCAAGTGCTCTACCCAGCGAACTGTGGCTCCCAGCCCTGAGACCTAAATTTTAAGAGAAAATAGTCAGATCTGTGGAGTTCCACTTGTGCTAACTGCCCGTGATTATTAAGCATAAATGGATGTTACCTAGCAACGCTTGGGTTACTCCTGGGGACCATATGGGATGCCGGGAATCAAACCCAGGTCAGCCAACTGCAAGGCAAGTGCTCTACATGCTGTGCTACTGCACTTCGAGGCAAGAGCTAGATGATTCTTTTGAGTAATGGGATATGCTGTTCTGTTGGGACTCACCACCCCCACCCCCACATGAAAAACCTTTGTTTTTAGGTGGCCACATCCTTAGAAAGCTGGAATCAGGGATTATACAGTACTTGCTGTGCATATGACTGACCCCAGTGCTAATCCCCACCATCACACAGGCCCCCAAGCATGGCCAGGGGTCACTCCTGAGCACAGTGCCAGGAATAGTCCCTGAGCATAGCCTGGTATGGCCCAACTCCAGAAAACAGCTGTTTTTTCCAAGTGTGCTCCCAGTCAGGGCTGGGGAGAGGTGCAGGACCCCTGCACGCAGTCCAAGATGACTGCTCCGTTAATCTGGCTCTGTTCCCAGGGGCACCTCAGAACTGGTCCAATGGTAACCAGGTAACAAGTCACTAGAGTCAAAATACAATTTAATTTGACACAAGCAGACTAATTTCAGTTCCTGTTTTGCGACTTTAGAGCCAGCTCTTGCTTCATACTGTTTGCTTTCAGAAAAAAATGTCTTTAAAGCAGTTGTGAGAGCTGGAGGACTTTCACAAAAATGAAATTGGAAGAGTTGTACAACTGGTGTGTGTCCTGGCTCCAAGCAGATGCTCAAAGCTTGGGACCATCCTGGGATTAAGATTGTCAGTCTCCATGTGCCCTTGTTCCCTGGTCTCTGCTCTTTCGGCGATCACAGACCCTCTCCAGCCCATTCAGTGCAGCCTCCTCCCTCAAGGTTTGCACTGTCCTCCAGTCTGAGTTGTAACAGTATTATCTTAGTTATGTGGAGTATGTGGAAAGGGGGCTGGGAATGTGCCTCCTGGCAGATGAACAGACTGAAAATTCAGATTCTGAGGTAAAGACTAAATGTGGCAGGCTTTCGTTCCCAAGCTTGCTTTCTCATAAGCTTCCTTCACAGAGCAGTTCCTCAGTGCTTTATAGACTGAGGATACCACTGTGGATTTTGGCCACTTCAAGTATCCATTTCTAATTATTTGGTTCTGCCATTGCTTTACTTATTTGTTTGTTTTTGCTTTTTGGGGTCACACCTGGTGACGCTCAGGGGTTACTCCTGGCGGTGCTTGGGAGACCATATGGGATGCCGGGGATCGAACCCTGGGCAGCTGCACACAAGGCAAACGCCCTCCCCACTGTACCCCCTGCCATTGCTTTTAATCACTGCCTTCTCTCTTGCTCAGTGATTACCTTGGCCAATTAAGACGTTTTCAGTATTTCAGTGAACTTCATTCATCATTTTGAATGAGCTCTCAGCAACAACCTGTTTGTCAGTCATTTATCCATGACAGTACCGTGGGTGCTGGAGATCAGCAAACATTCCTCCTGTTCATGGGGCCAGAGCTATAGTCCAGTGGGGAGGGCTTTGCCTTGCATGCAGCTGACCCAGGTTCAATCCCCAGCATCCTTTATGGTCCCCTGAGTATCGCCAGGAGAATTCGTGAGTGCAGAGCCAGGAGTAACCCCTGAGCATTGCTGCATTTGACCCAAAAAAGCCAAAAAAAAAAAAAAAATTCCTCCTGTCTAGTTACTTGATGAGGAAAGACTAGGAAATAATGGAAATAATTGTACAGCTAGATACAGGACCTTTGGGTCCTGATGAAAAAAGAGGGCACGGGACAGGCAAGGACTTTTTTTTTTCTTTTTTGGGTCACACCCGACAATGCTCAGGGTTTCTCCTGGCTCTGCACTCAGGAATTACTCCTGGTGGTGCTCAGGGGACCACATGGGATGCCGGGGTTCGAACCCAGGCCGGCATGTGCCGGCCGCGCAAGGCAAACACCCTACCCACTGGACTATCGCTCCAGCCCCAGGCAAGGACTTTTTATTTTATTTTATTATTTTTTATTTTGGGGTCACACGCGGCGACACTCAGGGGTTACTCCTGGCTCTTTGCTCAGGACTCGGGGACCTTATGGGATGGTGGGTATCGAACCCAGGTCGGTCGCATGCAAGGCAAATGCTCTACCCGCTGTGCTGTTGCTCTGGCCCCAGACGAGGGCATTTTAAGTCAGCCAGTTTGTTAGTACTCTTGAGTGTTAAATTGCGAGTCTATTATAACATGATCTAAGTGACTGTCTTTTTTCTTCAGAGATTTCTTAGGAGATGACTGCTGAAGAATTTGTCATAATGCAATTGTAGCCAAAGGCCAAGCTTCCATTCTAGAGAAGTGATAGTCCAGGACAGAAAGAATAGAGCGGGCTGGAGAGTCAGCTCAAGGGCTGGTGGCAAAGAGCTGAAAATAGGTCCTTCTCCCTCCAGCAGTGCACCCAAAACAATGCAAAACTAGAATATAATGCACAAAGTGAGATAGTAAAGATAGAGGATATGGGGCCGGAGCGATAACCCAGCGGGTAGGGCGTTTGCCTTGCACGTGGCTGGCCCATGCCAGCCTGGGTTTGATCCCTGGCATCCCATATGGTCCCCGAGAACCGCCAGGAGTAATTCCTGAGTGCAGAGCCAGGAGAAACCCCTTAGCATTGCCGGGTGTGACCCAAAAAAGCAAAAAAAAAAAAAAAAAAAAAAAAGATAGAGGATATGCTATAACAGGGTGAGAAAAGTGAGGGTGGCCAGGAGTTTCTAAGAGCCTGTGTGGGAAGTAGGCACACACCACAAGCGCAGCATGGGCTGGGGAGCATCTCTGGGGCAGGGGCAGGGGAGATCTAGATGATTCTGTTCTTGTTTTATTCCGCCTGCCTTCCCCGTCATGGAACACAGTGAGTACAGGACTTCTCATCTGTTCCGCTTTGGGGCCTTACATAAAAAATACTGGAAAATGGGCTGGAGCCATAGTCCAGGGGTAGGGGCGCTTGCTTTCCACACGGCTGACCCGGATTCAATCCCTGGCATCCCATATGGTCCCCTAAGCACGGCCAGGAGTTACTCCTGAGTAACCCCTGAGTATCACCAAGTGTGATCCAAAAAGCAAAAGCCAAAAATAAAACAAAATTGGAAAACATTGGTATGGAAATAATATCTATTTGGTCTTAGAACTCAGGGGTGGGGAGTTCGGTAGGGCATTTGCCTTTCATGCGGCCCACCCAGGTTCAATCCCTGGCATCCCATAATGTTCCCCGAGCACCATCAGGAGTAACCCCTGAGCATTGCTGGGTGTGACCCAAAAAAGAAAAAAGGCCTAGTGGAGTAAGATTATGTCTATCTGGGGCTGGAGGATAGTCTAGCAGGCAGGGCATTTGCCTTGCATGCGGCCGAACCCGGGCATCCCATATGGTCCCCCGAGCACCACCAGGAGTAATTCCTGAGTGCAGAGCCAGGGGTAATCCCTGAGCATTGCCAGGTGTGACCCAAAAAGAAAAAAAATAGATTATGTCTATCTGGGGAGGAAAGAAGATAGTGCCATTGTTCCCTCTTTCACTAAGGTAACCCTGAACACAGACAGTCTTGGGATCATAGCCATTATTTGGATCTTGGGTAGGAGTTGGATTGGTAGACCTGATGTACATAAGGCTGTTTATTTACATCAGCTAGGTTGCTCACGGATTGCCTCAGCAATACTCGCCCAGGGTCACGTAACCAGTAAAAACAAAAAAGCAAGATTTTACGTAATTTATGGTTTGGAAGACACACCTGGAGGTACTCAGCACTTGACACAGTGCTCCGGGCCCACAAATCCCAGTATCCTGCATGCGATGCGTCTGCTCAGATGGTTGAACTACTCCAGCCCTTCGTTTTTGTATTTTAATTTATTTTATTTTATCTTAATTTTTTGTGAAGTCAGGATTTAGAGTTGGCCAGGGCCTCACACATGCAAGGCAAATGCTGCAGTGCTGAGCCACACATCCCCTCCCTCCCTGGGCCAGGACCTTTAAAAGCCTCTGAGAGGCTCAGAGGCATGGAGCAAGTGCCCTGGAGGACCCAATAAAGCAGTTCCCAAACACCCTTCAACTGGACCCCAGATCCTGAATGAAGGCTTCTTTCTCTCCTCTCCCTAATCCTGTTCCCGTGGGAGATTCTATTACAGCTATTCCCATCCTGGTTCAAAAAGCCAGTTTACCCTGCCTGCCAAACTTCCCACATTCTGCATTCTTGCCCATGAGCTCATTGTTTTGGCTTCTCCGCCTGTATAAATCCACGGCCAGTGCCAAAGAGCCGAGTCCTGGCCCCTGGCTGGTTGAGGCTGCATTCCATTCAGGCTCTGCCCACCCTCCTGTGATCACATGTGTGTGTTTATTCAAGTTGGCCTGGGACTAGGTGTGCTGGGAAAGAGCGCCAAGGAAACAGATGCGGAAGAGAATGTTTAACGTTGGGCTTTGTTCTGGAGTTGAGTTCTCTCCATTTTTATTCCAAATTTCCCTTCCTTATGTGCCCAAACACACTCTGATTTTTCCTGGGGAAGAGAAAATTTTCCTGTTTCGAAAATCTTGCTAAGACTCCCTGGTTTGCCACTCAAGTCTTCCGAATCAGGGTGGGGAGGAAGAAGGGACTTTCCCCAGGACGAGGCCATGCTTTCAGATTCATGTTCTCCCCAGTCTCTGTGCCCAGCACTTTCATGCATTTTATCCTCAGCTCACACCTCGTGTGGGGTGAGCTTGCCTGGACCTGATCCCACCCATCTCCTGTCCTTGGTGGAAAGGGGACCCCTCCCCCTGGGGAGGAGACAGCTGTGCTCGAGAGCAGCTGGGAGGTTTCACTGCTTTGTTACTAAAATTTCCTGAGAGGATGACTTGTTTATTTCCTGAGACCCTGAAACCCCAAAAAGCAGGCAAGTGGGGGCCCACCTGGAAGGGAAGGCCCCCACGAAGGGCCTTTCCAAGGTGGGGTGAATTGCTGCTAAGCGGCCCCCGCAGTCCCGGGCTGTGGGAGGTGACTTGTTGAGCATTTCTCAGAAACCCTCATGAGGCAAAACAGAAAGAGGGAAACAACTGGTGTTGAAATGAAGTGAGGTTTGTGTGTGTTTTGAAATGAGATGGCTGTTTTCGTCTTGAAGAAACAACAGCTCCACATAAGCCCTTTTCCATAGATAATGATGGAGAGGTGGCTACCACACCCCCTTTCCACAGCACCTCAGGACAGGCCTCCCAGTGCCCGTGATCATTGTGAACTTCCACACAATCTGGAATTGGTGGGCACAGGATTGCAGGTTGGCATTTGTCTTGCATGTGGTCGACCCAGAGCCAGGAGTAACTCCTGAGCACCTTTGGGTGTGCTCCCCAAAAAAAAGTTAAGGGGGCCTGAGTGATAGTATAGCAGGTAGGGCACTTGCCTTGCATGCGCTGACCTGGATTTGATCCCGGCATACCATATAGTCCAGGAAGCACTACCAGGACTGGTTCCGAGTGCAGAGCAAGGAGTAACCCCCCTATCTCCTATGTGCCCCCAAAGGAAAAATCATTGAACTAATGTTTTCTTGAACAAGTGTCAGGGAGCCGCTGGGGTCCCCAACAATACCAGGGAAGCAAGTTCCCTTCTACCTCTGAAGCCGGCGGGAATGGATGAAAACTCAGGACTCTTGACACAGTTTTTTTTTTTTTCCTTTTTTGGGTCACACCCTGCAATGCTCAGGGGTTACTCCTGGCTCTACACTCAGGATTTACTCCTGGTGGCGCCCGGGGACCATATGGGATGCCGGGATGGAACCCAAGTCGGCCGCTTGCAAGGCAAACGCCTTACCCACTGTGCTATCTCCAGCTGCACTCCGACACAGTTTTAAAAGCACTTTACTGGGGCTGGAGCGATAGCCCAGCGGGTAGGCGTTTTGCCTTGCACGCCGCCGAGCCGGCCTGGGTTCGATCCCCGGCATCCCATATGGTCCCCCGAGCACCGCCAGGAGTAATTCCTGAGTGCAGAGCCAGGAAGAAACCCTGAGCGTTGTCGGGTGTGACCCAAAAGGCAAAAATAAATAAATAAATAAATAAAAGCACTTTACTATCACAGGTTCCGATAATACCATCCAAGAGCAGGGAAAACTCTGGACTCAGGGTTCCCAGCTAGGCCCCAGCCACGTGTAGGCCAAGATGGCTGCCACCAAGTGTTGAAGCCCAACAGAGAACTGAGAGGACAGACAGGCAGGGAAGCTGAAATGACAAAAAAGAGAGCTTCTCTATTCTTTTTTTTTTTTTTTTTTGGGTCACACCCGGCGATGCTCAGGGGTTACTCCTGGCTCTGCACTCAGGAATTTCTCCTGGCGGTGCTCGGGGAACCATATGGGATACGCGGATTGAACCTGGGCCGGCAAAGGCCGGCCGCATGCAAGACAAACGCCCTACCCGTTGGGCTATCGCTCCGCCCAGCTTCTCTATTCTTGCAGCTTATTTTATAGATAGAAATCCGCCAAAACTTCCCAGCCTGGCCCATTGTGGGCTGACTTATCTAGAGATGAAAACAGGTAACTAGCTCTATTGAAATGCAGCACTTCAGGTGGCCTTCTAGTGTTTACAAGCACCCAGAGCTGATTCAAAGCCTCCCCCAGCAGAGCTGGGAGAGGCTGCAAGCTAAATGTAGGTGGAAGCTAAACAAGTGCCTTTTCCCCGTGGTCAAGGACCCCCAGAAACACAGCCTGCCACCCCCACCACTTTCCTTTTCCTCTTTGGAGGTTCTATAAAGCTGCCTCCGAAATAGGGGCTAGGGGCGAGCTCCGAAGAGTGAAACACGTGCACATCTGAATGGAACGTTTTGAAGTTCAGCCCGACACTATTAACAGTGCGACATCCAGCCGGGCCACAGCGGTCTGATGGTGTGGCCTGTCTCCACATCAGCTGGACAGTGGCCCCAGAATCTGAACTGTAAGACTCATGCCAACCTTATCTTGAGAACTAGTCCTGTTCCCTGCTCCTTCCAGGCCCACGGCCATGCAAAAACCTTCTTTGGACTAGTTTTCTCTCAGTGAATGTGACCTAACTCAGATTCAAGGTTGGTGCTGTCTAGTTTGAGGTTAAGCCAAACTTGATCGCTCTCTTGTTGACAGACTTAGACTTAGGTACTTTCCTGAGGCCTTCTGCTTCCTGCCAGTGCACCTCCTGCCCTTTCAAGCCAACACCTCATCACCAGTGTGACACACAGCCTTGGCCAACTCTCCACCTAGCTGACTCCCAGCCCCCAAGAGGGCCAGTTTCAGCGACAGGTAGGAAAGAGTGAGAAGCTCCACTGTACCTCACCAGTGACTACCCCTCACACATCAGCCAACATCACTAGGCTGGCATGGTTGAAGGTTGAAGGAGCAAGCCCCCAAGTCCGGGCACTCTGGTAGGAATTCAGCTAAAATAATCTCAGAGCCATTAGTAAAGCAGGTAGCGTGTTTGCCTTGTTCGCGGTCAAACCAGGTTTGATCCCCAACATTCCTATGGTCTCAGAGCACCACCAGGAATGATCCCTGAGCACAGAGCCAGGAGTACCTTAGAGGTACTTGTGGCCCAAAAAACAAAGTAAAATTAACTCATTGTGTCCAACCAGGAAAAGGGGAGACAGGCCCTAGAGGGCGCCCTCCCTCCTGTGTCCCACCCCAGTTCTCAGAGAGAGTGGAGGCTCTGCCCCACCCCTGCTTACCAGCTGTGAGTACCTGCTGGGGGGCTGGGAAGTCAGGGGCTAAATTTAGGCTGGGCGGGCCAGAGTGATAGCCCAGCAGGTAGGGCGTTTACCTTGCAGGCGGCCGCCGTGCTGCCCGGTTCGGGTTCGATACCCGGTATCCCATATCGTCCCTCCGAGCACCTCCAGGAGTAATTCCTGAGTGCAGAGCCAGGAGAAACCCCTGAGCATTGCCGGGTGTGACCCAAAAAAGCAAAATAAAAATAAATAAATTTAGGCTGGGCAAAGCTCCAGGGAAGGAGATCTGGGTGAGGTCTGCTGAGCCTGAACCGTGAGCCCTTCAAAGTGGACGAGGACCCAGAGACACAAACACCCGCGCCATGTGCTGACTTTCCCTGCAGTCACCCCGTCTCAGGGGGCCACTTCCTCTGAGGCCTGGGGGTGCAGCTGCTTCCTCTCTCCTAGTCCCTCCAGAGGGTTCCGAGGTCAACAGAGAGGTGTCTGAACCACCCTGCTCCCCGTGTAAGGCGGCAGGAAAAGGGCTCACTTGGGGCCAGGTTGCCCTTCCTGAAAACGTCCACCCTGACCCTATGCTGGCCAGGCAGGCTCCAGGCACGGGAAGATGGCAGAATGCTGCAGCCGTTGCATTGCACCCTGCCAGCGCACTGGAGCCGACACCCTGCCCCCCAAAACACAAGCACCGTAACCTGAGCACTGCCAGGGAGCACTCATGAGCACAAAGACAGGAATGACTCCTGAGCACTGCCAGGTGCGGCCCCCAAATCCCGATAAATCCGGGGGCCTGGGACGTGGACCAGGTGGCAGTGTATATGCCTGGTAAGCGGCAAGCCCCGGATTCGGCTCCCAGTACCGCATGCCCCATCCTCAGCACCCCAAGAGCCCCGAAGGCCACGCCCACAAGAGGAAATATATGAAGGTGATGTGGGGGCCAGATGGAAACGCAGTTCCGAGAGCCGGAGGGAGCGAGGGGGCTGGCTAGCAGCAGAGTCCGCGGAGCCGCGCTGGGGCCGGACCACAGACCAACTCAGCAGGAGGCCAGGAGCGCGGGCGGGGACTTCGTGGAAGAGGTGGAGCCGCCCCCGCCCAGCTGGCTTCCAGGAATCGCAGCAAGTGCCCTCCTCCCGGGCGGCCAGTTCCGGATAGTCCTCCCGGACCTCCCAGCGTGCCGCCCCCCGGGAGCGCGTGTCCGTTTCCGCTCCCGCCCTGCGCCGAGGCCATCTTTGGCCTCCATTCCTCCGGGTCTCCTTCCTTAGGCACTCTCCCTGCCCTTTCCAGCACGGAGCACGGCTGAGGCCTCGGCCTCGGGCCTCCCGGCCAGGAGCAGGCAGAGAACCGTGTCTCAGTGCCGAGGGCGCCAGGAGACACCTGGGAGCCGCTGTTTCTGGACGCCCACTGCCCTTCGTGGCCGGCTGCCGGCGGATCCCGTGGGAAGGCCTGCCTCAAGGCACGGGGACCCCTGGGAATCCTGACTTCAGTATGAGGGACCAGCCTGCCCGCTCTCACACCACGTCCAGCCAAGCTATTTACTCGGCGCTGAAGCGGGCGGGGCGGGAGAGGCCGGAGTGAGCCAGCGTCAAAGTATGCGCCTTTGGCAGGACTGGCCGCGCGGCCCCGCCCCGCCCGAGCCCCGCCCCTGGACCGGGCCCCGCCCCGCGAGCCAGGCCCCGCCCCCGGCCCGCCGCGGCGGAAGGGAGGGGAAGGGGCGGTTTCGCTTCCTTCCCCCAGCTCTCGGAAGAGCAAGACTCCAAAGACTCCGTAACGAAATGGTCATGGAGGAAAGCGGAAAAGCAAAGTAGATACAAGGGGGAATAAACGACCCTGAAAATCCATCAGCCATTCAGCTCCAGTCCAGGCTGAAACGCCCCCAGGTTCCAACAGACTGATAGCCCACCAGCCTCGCAGTCGGGGGCCTCACCCGAGCGCCCAGCCCGGGCCTAACAGGAGACGTGGTGACCTCTAGTGGCCAATGCGCGAACGACAGGGCTCTCGGCCCAGTCGGTGCCCCCTCCCTTCTGGCCTCGCCCTTCCTAAGGTGGCCATTATGGGTAGGTCCCCATGAGAACAAGGCGGAGCCTGCTTCTCGTTCGCCGTAATCATCTTTAATAAAAAATAAATAAATTTTGGGGTAGGAACCGTTTTCAAGAGGTGGGAGCAGGAGTCAGGGTGCCGGTTCAAACATGTCTGTCTTCTCACTGGGCTTGTTCTGGGGTGGTCATCTCTCTTCCACGGCAGAGCTGAGCGCAGCCCACAGTGAGGCAGGGGATGGGACCGCCCGCGGAACCGGCGGTCGGGGGAGAAGTGACGGCTGGGGGCTGTACACTTGCCTTCCTCACCGCCTGGCAGGGTCGCTGGGAAAGAGGGAAGTGCCGCCCCCGCTTCGACTCAGTCTCGCTTCTGAGAAGTCACGTGCAGAAGGCACACGCCCACTCAACTCGCCACGCTCAGCCACCCGAGGGGCGTCCCCCACCGAGGGGTGACTGGTGCTGGCATGAGGAAAGCACGAGGGGTCTCCGGGTCCCCTGCGGCGGGCTACGCGGGGGCCTCTCCAGGACGTGTGCGCAGGAGCGGCAGCAGGTGGCCGTGTAGTAGGGGTAGACGCAGAGCCGGGCCTGTACCACCAGGGGGCAGTGTGGAGAGTTGTCCTGGCACTGGTCATCTGGGGACAGAGGAGACCAGCGGGCACCAGGGGTCACCGGAGGTGGGCTGCCCGTGCGATCTCCGCCCACCTGGGGCCCGGAGGCGGGGGTCTTTACCGGGCCTCTGGCTGCAGGGCTGGCTGTTGCATGGTCGCTTCCTGGAGGGGCGCAGGTGCGGAGGGCACCGGATGCTGAGGGTATGGTTGGCCGCCAGGCACTGCACCTCCCTGGTCTGCGTGCCGCCCTGGCAGGAGCGAGAACACTGGGGAGGCCCCAGCTATCGCATCAGACCCACGCTGTGGCCCCCAGACCTCCTCTGCTCCGAGTACAGTGAAGGGCCGGTCCCCCAATCTACCGGCCGTGGGCAATGTCAACCAGCAGGGCTTTTTCCCCTGGATCCCTTTCCCTGAAGGTCCACCTTGGCAGGCAGGGTGCCAAGCACTCACCGGACTCCATGGGGTGGCGAACCAGCGGTCCCGGCAGTCGTGGCCCTGGCACGGCCGCAGGGCTGGGGGCTTGGGCAGGTGGGAGCAGCTGCTGGGAGCCGTGACGTTGAACTCAGTGCCCAGTTTGGACACACAGATGAGGTCTCTGCGCCTGTGCCCGAGCCGCATTCTGAGGAGCACTGGTGTGGCAGAAGAGAGACGTGAGGCTCCGCAGGGACTGGATCCGGCCACCCGCACTCAGTCCCGCCGTTCACCTCGGCCCAGGGTCCAGTGAACCAACGCCAGCTCAGCTCGCAGGGCCCCAAGCTGCAGGCGCGCATGTCGGAGGGGCGACTCCGGGCGCCGCAGCTGTGTGCCGAGGCTCCTGCTCCGGGGTCTGCAGGGCCCGTGCCCTGTGCCTCCCCGCTGCTCAGGCAGACCACCGCGCCGCTGGATCCCCGTCCCGCATTCTGCTGAGCACTGCGGAGGGAGAACGACTGGGAGCTCAGTGAGTCCTCACTCCTGAGTCCTGGGGACCGGGGAGTGCCCCCAAAGCAGACAGAAAAGGGGAACCTTTCCGGACTTGGAGCCTACGTTTTCCGCACTTGCTCAGGAAGTGCTTTTCCAGGGTTGGGAGCTTTAGTACATACAGTAGGGAGGGCACACGCCAACCTGTGTTTAATCCCCGGCATCTCATAGGGTCCCTTGAGCCCACCAGGAGTGATCCCTGGGCTCAGAGTCTGCAGTAATCCTGAGCACTAGGGGGTGTGGCTCAGGAACCACCCCCCCCCCAACCCCCAAAAAGAGGCATTTATCCAATTGTGCGGGGAGCTTTGAAGGATATGAGGGCCCACCTTGGAGCTCCAGTCACTGTGGAACCAGGCGGTCGTACAGGGTCCCATGTCACAGGCCTCCCTGCTGGGGGGGGCGGGGGAGCCCGAAGCACACTCCCGCTCACTCACTTCGTGCCCGTTGTTCCCCACACAGCGCACCTGCCGGGTCCTCTGGCCACGCCCACACGGCACTGAGCACTGCAGGGTGCAGGTGAGACTGTGAGCACGTGCCCCGGCTGCCCGCACACGCCTACTCCGGGCTGCCCGCACACAGCCTACTCCGTGCTGGGCCCACGGTTTGGGGACCCAGGCGCAGAGTTCCGGCCCCATATAATCTGGGACCCTGTGAGCCTTGACTGCACTCACGCACAAGCTCCCGCTGGCTGGTGCCAGCTCTGTGGGCACAGTGCCTGCAGCCCACCGCTGGGCCTTCCTACTCACCTGGCTCCAGGGGGACTGGACCTCCCAGTGGCCGCCAGAGGCGCAGCTGGCAGGCCTGGGTGACGTTGGGCGGGGCAGGTGGCCACAGCGCTCAGGTGGCACGGAGGAGCCCCCAGGCCCAAACTCCTGGCGGCACAGCAGTTGCCGATGCTGGGTGCCAGGTCCCGCAGGAGCGGCTGCACGAGGTCCACTCACCCGCCTCCCAGCTGTGGGCACAGGGTACACAGTAGCAGAGGGGCCGTGTTCCTGGGGGCCCTCGGGGGCAAGGTTTGCACTCGGAGTCTCACTTGGCACCTAGAGCCCAGGACCAGCCCCTAAGTTCTGTGTGAGCGTCTCAGGGAAGCCCGTTTCGGAGCCACACTCACTATGGAGGGCACGGGGGGCCATGGCAGGGCTCCAGGGACACTGGGGCTTGGTGGCTGCAGCACAGCTGTGTTCATGCAGTTCCTCCCCTGACTCCCGAGAAATGCAGAGGAAGATGGGGCTCCAGACGCCTGCGGGGAAGGTCGCAGGGGGGCTCAGGGCTTGTGCTCCAGGGCCTCCCAGCCCCGTGGGGAGGGGCTCCAGGCTGGGGCCCACCTTTCCCGCAGGATGCTGAGCACTCGGAGAGCCCCACTTGCTTCCAGTAGCCGGCTGGGGTTCCCCAGGCTTCCTGGGGTGTGGGGGGTGCCGGCACCTGGGGATGCGCACCTGCCGATTCAGAGTGCCTGGGGTGCGGGGCGGGGCGGGGGCCGCCACAGCCGGGGGCACCACCCTCCAGATCTCTGCGCAGGAGAGCGAAGGTGGTGAGCCAGAGGCCCCTACTGCCGAGGCCCCTCCCGGCTGCCCTCCAAGTGTGAGCCACAGCCTTACCGGGCGGGGGTCACGAGACTTGGGGGTGGGGCTCTGGGGGGTGAGGGGTGAGGAGATGACATATTGGTAAGAAACACCCAGGTTTTCTTCCTGGAAGATCATCTGAGGAAAGAAGGAGTCGGCAACACACATTTGGGGACGGGGATGAACCCAGACTGCCCCCTGCGGAGTCGAGCTCCAGTCCCCCCAAACTTACATAAACGTCCACGGGCTGGGTGAGGGGGCCCTGGGCTGACAGGCTCTCACCCACACCCTCCTCTCGGGGAGGACGGCGGTACTGGAAGGTGGTGCCCCCTGCAGTGTAGGATCCAGGGGGTCCACTGCCCAGTTGCCGTTGATGATGGAGTGGCCCCCGGGCCTCGGAGTGCTGCAGGTGGGGAGGAGCTGGTCAGTAGTCACTGCCCTCTGGCCCCGGGGCTCCCAGCACATGGCCGGAACCAGCACCCTGATGGCTGGGCTGCAGGACTCCAGAGGCAGTAGGGAACCGTGGGGGTGGGAACCTGGGCCTCACCGAGGTAGTTGGTGCTGGGCCGAGCTGGGTGATCTGGAGCTGAGAGGCTCCAGCAGGAATGAGCAGGATCTTCTGATAGCCCAGAGGGCCGCCCGGTCAGTCAGGTTCCCTGAGACAAGGTGGCAGGTGGAGTCGTCACCCCCACAAACACCACAGCCATCTGGGCGCCTGCCTGAGCCTAGGATCCCATCACAGCCAGGGCTCTGTGGGAACAGGAAGCTCGTCACAACCTCACAGCCAACCTAGTCCCCTGCGTCCCTCAAGCTGACCCATCCTGAACCCCCCCCCACAGCGCTGAGGATGCACCTCTGGGGGCCAAGTCGTCAGCCTCCCAGCCAGCCTCCCCTGCGCTGGCCTTCTGGAACTTTCCCTCTTATCTCCACTCTGTTCGGTGTGGCAGAGACCTTTTCCTTTCTCTGAACTCATTGTGTGTGAGTGTGAGTGTGTATGAATGTGAGCACCCGTGAATGTGTGCGAGTGTGTGAGAGCATGAGTACCTGTGAGTGAGTATGTGTGTCTGTGAGGGTGACTGTGTGTGGATACATGTGAGAGTGTGAGTGTGAGTGAATGCATGTGTGTGAGAGTATGTGTGTGTGTGTGACAATGTGTGTGAGAGTGCATGTGTGTGAGCGCATGGCATGAGTGTGTGAGAATGTATCTGTGAGTGAATACATGTGTGGCTGTGTGTGACAATGTGTGTGAGTGCATGTATGTGTGAGCGCATGTATGTGAGTGTATCTGTGAGTGAATGCATGTGTGTAAGAGCATATGTGACTGTGTGTTTGAGAATGTGTGTGAGCATGTGAAAGTCTGTGAGTGCGACTGTGTCTGTCCCTCACCAGACAGCGTCCTGCCACGCAGATGTCCAGGGATCCAGGCTGACACAGGGTCCCATCCTGGACCTTCTCAGTGTGACGGACATAAAAGCGGAAGCCTCGAGGCCGGCAGTTGAGTTCACAGCGCTGGGAACCCTGGACTGAGAGCGGAGGCAAAGGACCATGAGCTGACAGGCTGAGGGCTCCCAGGGTCCCCCTAAATCTCAGTTTCTGAGAGGAAGTGGACAACTCCATACTCAAAAAGGTCACACAAGAGCGGGGCAGGGCCAGCGGAGGTCAGAGAACCAGCAGAGGGTATCCAACACTCAGAACTCTGTCACGCTGTGAAGGAGCAGGATACCGCGGCCCCAGCCAGGCACTGGTCACAGGGGAGCCCCATCCGGGTGTACAGCCCAGTGGGCACAGGCCACCCACTCCTGGGAAGGATTTGTGGGCCTGAGCCCTTTGCTACCACCTACCACTGGAGCGACCAGCCCCTTCCTGCCCGGGCTAATCTCTGCACCCTGTGGTGGGGAAAGAGGGAAGGAAATATGACCCGGGGTGAAATGGGCACCCGTCAGGACAGGGTGGGAACACATAGGGAACTCCCCAGTCGCTGCCCACAGCCCATCAGAGGGCTCAGACACCTCACCTTCAGTGAAGGGCTCCCACTGGTACAGTTGGCCCATAAACTCCTGGGAGTCAAAGGCTGCACTGCAGGGCCCGGGGTCCGGTTGCTCAGGAGGGCAGGGCTGAGGTGGGGGATACAGAGGTGTCAGAGCTGAGGAGGAAAACGGTGGTGTGGGTCAGGGCTGGTTTGGGCGCAGGGTGACATTGTCTATGGACCATGAGAGCCGGGAAGGGAGGGCAGGGAGCCCGGGGGCGCGTGCAGAAGCTGACCTCTTGGAAGCACGCTTTCAGCTGCTCGGGCTCCCCAGAGCACCTTGGGCTGCTGGGGGCAAATAGGCTCCACTGGGAGCTGGTTCCAGGGTCGTCACTCAGCAGCGGGAACCAGGCACCAGGCTGAGGGAGAGCAGACTGCACCAGGGACCTGTGGCGGGTTCTCCCCAGACCTCTGGTGCTCTTGGCGATGCTGGCCTCGGCCCCGAGGGACAGGAAGCAAGGTATTGGGGCGTCTTTCTGTCCACTGGGAATGGGACCCAGGCTGGACACTTGAACTGGCTGGCTGAGGGGAAGTGTGGAGGGAGCCATTTGCTCTTAGAGCTGCCATGGGCCAGGAGGGCTCTGTGGGTTTAGACCAGGGTCTAGAGGAAGCGGGGGTCTGAGCATCTTTGAGGTGTGGGGGGTTCTGGAGGGGGACGGAGAGAGGGCAGTCTGCTCTGCTCGAGGAAGAGGAACTGCGGAGGTTTGGTTTGCAGGGGATGGCTCTGCTCCTGGAGTCACATATGGGCTCGCTGAGGGCTGGGAGCGTTCCGACTGGGGTGGCTTTCTGGGGTGTCGGCGGTTCCGATGGAGCGGCAAAGCAAAGGGTACTCTCCCGTAACCAAACATCCCCGGCTTGATGGGGTCTCGGACTCGGGACCTGAGAAGGATGGACCACAACTCTACCAGGCTCTGACCCTGCTCATTCAGGAAGAAAAGTTCCTACCTCTGAATCCTAACCCCTATCCCCTACCCTGAGAACCCCTGCTCGCAGCCCCAACTTCCCGAGCCCGCCCCTTCCCAAGAGCCCCGCCCCTGCGATGCCGTCCCTCCCACAGAGCCACGCCCATCGACAGAGCCCCGCCCTGCAGGCCCCGCCCCACCTCCTGGATCCTTGGGTCTTCTGGGCTTGCTCTCTAGGGGATTGGGAAGCTCGTCCTCGAGGTGCTCCTCCTCTTCCCCAAAGCTGCGGCCTGTGCACGGGGGGGGGGGCTCTCGGGGAGTCTGGGGTCTGGGGCCCCGGCCTTGGGGCAGTTGGGTTTCTGGATGCCGTGGGGTCGAGGTGGGAGGGGCAAGCTGCGGAGTGGCTGCGGGGTGGGGAGCTGGCAAGAGCGGCTCCTGCGCTGCACCCCCACCCCACAGGCTTGGGAGCAAGTGGTCCACCGACCCCAGGGCCCCCAGACACCCTCGGGGACCGGGCCCTCTTCAACGGGTGTCTGTAGAGAGGGTCCAGCGGAGACCTGTGCGAGCAAAATTAGAAGGATCTGAGCGGGACGGGGCGGGTAGGTCTCAAGTCCGCGAGCATCACAGGAGGTGGGAGTGGTTTCAGGTCGGATAAATGGAGGAGGTGAAAACAGCCCTCTCACCTCCTGATCCAGGCAGAGCTGAGGGAGGGACAGGAGGAGCAGCAGACACCAGGGGTGGCCTGCAAACCAGAGGGGTGCGTCCGACGACGGAACTCCCCTCCCCAGGAAGTCACTTCCGCGGCCCCCTCCCGCCCCTGCGGCACAGAGCCTCTTACCTGCCAGCCCTCTCCTCCATCACTCCTCCCAGAAGGCGCCGGCGGGAGGGGGGCCTCCAGGAAGGAACTAGGCGGGCATCTGGGCGCAGGGGGCGCTGTGAGACACCGCAGGGTCACTGCGGGCTGCTCTCCGCAGAGGCTGAGAACAGGGGGCAACCCCGAACGACCAGGCCCAGGAAGAGACTGGTCCTCCCGTGGGGACCCCACGCAGGGCCCTGTCCTGGTGGAGTGCAGCAGCTCAGAGCCAGGGGTGGGGGCGTCTTACCTCAGCCTCACTTCTTGGCGGGCTTTGGTGCACATCTCCCTTGCCTCCCTTGAAGAGGGGGTTTGCAGTAAGGCCAGTCCAGGTCTTCTCCCAGGAGCTGACGGAAGCTCTGGGTCACCTTTCCCCATCTACCCGCAGTTTCCTGCCCTCAGCTCCCATGGGAAACCAGGCCAGTGCCCAGATGTTTTAGACGTGAGTTCCTGGAGACCCAGCCAGGCCTGGATCCGGCTCTGGAAAAGTCGTCCCCACCGCCCTCACCCTGCAGGCACTCAGGCCCTGAGATACACCCTCCCTGGGTTACGGGGCACTTGCTGCAGGCCCCTCTGTGATGGGCTGGGGGACCCCTGCAAGAATTCCCCAGCACAGGGCCTGCATTGTGAGGAAGGGGACATGCATCTGAGGCTGTCAGAGAGGAGTGCAGCCCTCAACCTTCCTGCCTGGCCCTCATCCCCTCCCTGCCTACTGGCGCCCCTCCTGCCCTGATTACGCTGCTATTAACTCTGCTTCCCAGGAAAAAATGTTTCTGTTGGATGTAAAAGACACCCGGGAAAGAGACCCAAGGAGCTGGGGTGGGCCAGCTTCCAGGCAGACAGAGGGAGGGCAGGGGTGTGATGGGGGAGGGACAGCCCCACTCCCTTCCTGGGGGTTAGGGGTGCAGGATGAGCCTGAGCCTCCGGGCTGGGGCACCAGAGACCAGCTCCCACTGCCCCCAAACCCTCCAGCCCAGCCTGAGTTTGTGTGGGGCGGCTGGAAGAGGACATGGAAGGGAACATGGCGGTGGAGGTCCCTGGCCTGTCCCTACCCCACCTTGTGCCGGGTGTACCCAGTCAGTACACATAATCCCTGCAGGAGCTCCTTTGGCTTTGGCAGCTCCCTGGAGAAGTGAGGGGTGGGGGTGGGGGTGACGTGAGTTCCTGGGGACCCAGCCAGGCCTGGATCCTGCTCTGGAAAAGTCGTCCCCCCCACCCTCCTCACTCTGCACACACACCCTGCCCCGCTGGGCCCACAACACCCTGTCCCCGGCCAAACACACAGCGCTGCCTCCCAGCCTCTTTGCTGCCCTTTAACTGGAGGCGGGGAGGGAAAGAGCGCCACAGTGAGTTCCTGGGGACAGTGTGCTGGACACCGGCCTCTGGGGGCCACACTCCCACCCCTGCCTGCAGCGATGCAGTGCTGGACCTGGCTGAGCCCTTCAGTCCTAAAGCGCCCCGACCGACAGGGCGGCCGGCTCAACACCCGCGTCCTCCCTGCCCGCGCTCTGACCGAGGTGACCGGTCAAGCAGGTGGCCGACCCGTCTGCGGCGGTCGGCCGACCCTGATCTCTACTGTGGCCATGCAGAAGTGAAGGAGGTCGTCCCCGCGCGGAGCGCCCTACCAGGAGGGGCAAAGCAGCGGTGCGGGGGGTGGGGGAAGGTTCCAGACTGCCTCCCGGGGTCGGGATCGGAGCCCCCTCCCCAGGAATTCCACCCCGGCAAGGGAAGTCCCGCCGATGCTCGGAGATCGGGGGGTCGGGGCGGCCGGGCTAACGGGACTGGGAGAGAGGGCGCGGCGGGTCCCAGGGACGCTCTGTACCTGCTCCGCGCGGCCCCGGCGGCCCGTCTGCGCCCAGGGGCTCTACCGAGGCGGCCTCGCTACGCAGCGGCCACCGGCGCCGCCGACCTAGCCCCCGCCCCTGACACGCCCCCGACACGCCCAGGCTGCAATCGGACACGCCCCGCTGCCCCAACCCACTTGGGTTGGGGCACCCCAAGTCCAGCTCTCTAGCGCCTTCCACCCCGGGGCGGCGGGACTGGAGCCACCCCCGCTTGCGCCCCCGCCGTGGCTCCCCCCGCAGCTCCAGGGCGCGCAGGCGAGTGAGCCCTGCCCGGCCTGGGGGGCGGCGCCCTCGCTCCGGGAACTGACCCGGCGCCTGGACCTGTGCACCCGCCGAGCTGATGCTGGGACCCGGGACCCGCCGCCTGGGACTCGCTCCGAGAGGGCGGAGCGAGCGCTGTGCCTGCCCGGGACGCGAGCCCAGGGGCTGGGTGGCACCACGACCCCCGGGGGTCAGCTGGGGCTGCATCCTGGTTGGAAGCAGCCCCGCTGGACTCCACATCCTCTTGGTCAAAGACCTCTCGTACATGCGGCCTTCCTGGCGGGCCCCCTGCCTTGCCTCACCCCTGCTGAGGACACGTGGAACTGGCTGCTGGGGTGCTACCTCGGTTTCTTCACCCGAGGTGTTCAGGGAACCGTTTAGGGTGCCAGGGATTGAATTCCAGTTAGTCAAGGCGGAACGTCTGCCCGCTGTACTATAGCTCTGGTCCCTGTTTATCTTTATTTATTTTATTTGGGGGTCACACCCAGTGATTCTCAGAGGCTACTTACTCCCCAGGGGTCTGCTCCTGGAACCGTGCACCAGCATCAAAGCCAGAGCTCAAGCCTGGGCTTCCGCAAGCGGACCGGTGTCTCTGCCAGCTCTCGACCTAAAATACTTTATAAAGTCAAATTGTGGGCCCGGAGAGATAGCACAGCGGTAGGGAGTTTGCCTAGCACGCGGACGAACCGGGTTCGATCTCCGGCATCCCATATGGCCGTCGTTCCCTACCACCACCACACAGCACCGCCAGGAGTAATTCCTGAGTGCAGAGCCAGGAGGAACCCCTGAGCATCGCCGGGTGTGACCCAAAAAGTAAATAAATAAATGAATAAATAAAGTCAAACTGTGTCTGTTTTTCCCTCCTGTGTCTGCTGAGTTGCAGTGACCACGGGTGGGGCGGCGGTGAGGGATTGGCTGGACACGTGGGCGATTTAAAGAGGGAACGTCCACCAGGCGCACTAGGGAGAAAGAGTCCTTACTCTGTGTGTGTGTGTGTGGGGGGGGGTATCTAAGGAAGCATTTGAACTGTAATGTGGGGAGGGCATTTGCCTTGCATATCTTGGACCTGGGTCCCACCTCCGGCATCCCATATTGTCTCCCGAGCACCGCCTGGCATAATTCCTGAGTGCAGAGCCAGGACTAACACCTGAGCATCACGGGTGTGATCCAAAAAAAGAAAAAAAGAAAAAGCATCCCAGGTCTAGGTCTCAACTTTTCTGCCCAGACCCATGAGCAGGGCCTGATGAAGGCCAGTTATTATTTGGGGAGTTAGAACCGTTTCTCTAGAACTTCCCTTTCTCTGCTTTTTGTTCTTTTTCTCTAACTTTTTGGGCCTCACCTGAGGATTGTTCATGAGTGACTCCTGGCTCTGCACTCAGGAATTACGCCTGGAGGTGCTTGGTGCAAGGCAAACACCCTACCTGCTGCACTATCACCCGGGACCCTGTTGTTGTTGTTGTTGTTGTTGTTGTTGTTGTTTTGCTTTTTTTTTGGGGGGGGGTCACACCCGCAATGCTCAGCGATTACTTCTGGCTCTTCACTCAGGAATTACTCCTGGCGGTGCTCAGGGGACCATATGAGATGCCGGGATCCAACCCAGGTCAGCTGTGTACAAGGCAAACGCCCTACCCACTGTACTATCCCTCCCGCCTCTGTTTTTTTTAACAGAAGTACAAAACATTAAAACTTTTTTTATTAAGCCATTGTGATTTGCAGTTATTGATAGTTGACTTTCAGACATACAGTGTTCCAGCACCAACACCAGAGTCAACTTAAAATATTAGAATTTTCACTATCACTATCACTATCCTCCTGTTGATCATCTATTAGCTAGAGCGGGCACCAGTAATATCTCCATATATTCTGTCTCATGCTAGTAGAGCCCAAGGGCATCTATTCGCTCCAGGAACATAAAGAGCCTCAAACCATTATATTAGGTCATGGGAATAAACTAATATAATTGTTACTGGCATTTGGCATATCAAATAAAACTGGGCAGCTTGCCAGGCTTGCTATGCAGGTGGC
Source organism: Cryptotis parvus (assembly GCA_021461705.1). Classification (NCBI taxonomy): domain Eukaryota; kingdom Metazoa; phylum Chordata; class Mammalia; order Eulipotyphla; family Soricidae; genus Cryptotis; species Cryptotis parvus. The sequence continues at coordinate 35,687 of JAJIBD010012231.1, forward strand.
ATACCTTTGTAGTCACCTCTAAATATAGCATTTTTTTTTTTTTTTTTGCTTTTTTGGGTCACACCCGGCGATGCTCAGGGGTTACTCCTGCCTCTGCACTCAGGAGTTACTCCTGGCAGTGCTCGGGGACCATATGGGATGCCGGGGATCAAACCCGGGCCGGCATGGGCCAGTTGCATGCAAGGCAAACGCCCTACCCGTTGGGCTATGGCTCTGGCCCCTAAATATAGCATTTAGAGATAAGCCTCGCAAGACGGGCTGTAATAGGCTGTTGCTGGGTGGAGTTCTGACGAGAGGGAAGTCCGGATGTGGAAAATGGCGGCCGGATGGAGTGTGTGTGTGTGTGGGGGGGTCATCTGGCTTGTTGTGCGGCTCTGCTGGGGTGGCAGGCCAGGGCTAGAACCTGCCATCCCTCCCGGGCGCCTCCAAGTAGCAGCTCTGCCCCATGTCTGTAAGAATTTTAGGGTTTATATTTATAGGGTTTTTTTTTTTTGCTTTATTTTCTTTTGCTTTTTGGGTCACATGGGGGTGCTCAGGGTTGCTCCTGGCTCTGCACTCAGGGATTACTCCCGACAGTGTTCAGGGGACCATATGGGATGCTGAAAATTGAACCCAGGTCAATGCGTGCAAGGCAAACACCGTCCCCGCTGTAGTATCACGGGACGATAAAAACATTTTAGGTTTTAAATTTTTTATTTTATTTTGTTTTATTTGCTTTTTGGGCCACATACGGCAATGCTCTAGGAGTTAATCCTGGGTATGCACTCAGGAATTACTCCTGGCAGTGCTCAGGCGACCATATGGGATGTGGGGATAGAACCTGGATAAGCCTTGTGTAAGGCAAATGCCCTGCCTGCTGTACTATCGCTCCAGCCCCTTAAAAAATTTTTTTTATTAAAAAATGTTGTTGTTTTGGGGCTGGAGCGATAGCCCAGCGGGTAGGGTGTTTGCCTTGCACGCGGCTGGCCTGTGCCGCCTGAGTTCGATCCCGGCATCCCATATGGTCGCCCGAGCATCGCCAGGAGCAATTCCTGAGTGCAGAGCCAGGAGAAACCCCTGAGCATTGCCGGGTGTGACCCAAAAAAAGCTAAAAAAAAAGTTGTTGTTTTGTTTTGAGGCTGCACTCAGCAATGCTCAGGGCTTACCCCTGGCTCTGCACTTCTAGTGGAGCTCCGGTGTGACTCGCCCCAAAAAATAAACAAACAAAAAATACGGGTGTTGTTATAAATTTTTCATTTGGGGAAGGTCAATTTCTTTTCTTCCTCTTTTTTTTTTCCTTTTTGGGTCACACTCAGCAATGCCCAGCGGTTACCCCTGGCTCTGTACTCAGGAATTACTCCTGGCAGTGCTTGGGGGACCATATGGGATGCTGGGGATTGAACCAGGGTTGGCTGCGCACAAGGTAAATGCCTTACCCACTGGACTATCGCTTCAGCCCCAGAAGATCAATTTCTGACTTTGCACTCAGGAATCATGTCTGATGGGTTCAGGGGACCACATGTGATGCTGGGGATTGAACCGGGTAGACTGCTTGCAAGGCAAGTGCCCTACCTGCTGTGCTATCCACAGGCCTGTGACCTGTGGATAACCTAATGATAAATAAAACATTTGTATAGCTATTCATAAACATCCAGTTGTATAAATAATGAAATTTGGGGGCCGGAGCGATAGCCAAAGGGTAGGGCGTTGCCTTTGCCGCAGCAGGCCCATGCCGCCCAGGTTCGATCCCCGGCATCCCATATGGTCCCCTGAGCACCGCCAGGAGTAATTCCTGAGTGCAGAGCCAGGAGAAACCCCTGAGCATCGCCGGGTGT